>VOMN01089325.1:0-26881 GCA_014899125.1 Orchestia grillus | reverse complement strand
CTATCTCTGCCCTGAACCTTTAACCTTAGTCCAACACTTGAGATGACCACTTCTCATGGGCTGGCTTATCTAAAGTTTATTTATCTAAATTTTCGTGAATTTTTCACGGGTCCTGCTAGTCAATATTATTATATTGCTGGTTTTACCACCACAGCCACTACAGGAGCGATCTCAGCAGTGATGTTCGGTATGCGCTGGTTTATCGTGTTATGTTTTGAGTCCCTCAGCAGTGTAGGGTGCGAGTCAGTGTAGGCGCCACCAGTGTCGTAGTTAATTCTCAGCCGGTCCAATATCACAGTGTGTGCATTTCGTCTCCTCAGGGGGCATAGGGTAAGTAATAGGGTTAGGTTAGTTAGGTGTATCTATCGAGAGCTATGGGGACTGGCGACCCTCGGGGGACACTATCAGGTTACCTGAGCTGTTGAAAAGCCTTAGGAATTTCTTTCTTTTGATTCCATTTTACGTCCTTCAGTTTTCATATCTTTTCTGCTATCTCTTTGTCTTTTCTTTCTCTCCATTTTTAACTTGTTTTTATGTGAAAGAGATCCTATGTGGGATTTTTTACCCGTTACGCATAGATTATCCGTTTTCTACAGTCCATACTTTACGATACCTTCTCTTTTGGTGCAATATAGTCTAAGTCACTGAAACGCTACATTCTGTATCACGACTACTTCTACTTTAGTTTATTTTGTTTTATGATGTTGTAAGTGTGCTCTTCGTGCAGGTGCCTCATAGCATCCATTCGAACGTGGAGGTTCCCCGCATTGTGCAGGGGTTGCCGTCAGTAGCGCCGCGGCTGCCGAGCGAGGAGGACTTGCGCTGCTGCCGTGAGGTAAGTATTATTTCAACTCGCTCTCTTCCAATGAAGGGTATAGTATCACGAGTGAGACGGTAATTCCTCACGGTTTGAGTTGATTCAATCGCGTGTTAAGTTCACGTTCGAGGCTGTCACATAGGGACTCGAGTGGAGAAATTCTTCATTTGAACGGGCGACATTCGTTAAACTGGAAAGGGAATTCCGTCCTTTTGTTTAATAATTCTATTGTGTTGTGGGTTTTAGCTTCATGTAATTTTATACTTACAATATATTCATGCTGTATGATCGATATTTATCTGATTCAGATCAGAACCGGATCTTGGCGACAACTTGCCTCTTCATATTGCTGTATTAGTCACTAGTGTTTATATATTCACTAGTGTTTATATATTCACTAGTTGCGAGATTTCCTGACGTGTATCGCTAGACGACTAGTAGATGCAGTAAGTAAAAAAATCGATTCCTCATTAGGCCTTCATTTTTTCAGGTGGGACGATGGTTGACAGAGCTGCGCTTCTACGAGGCTGAAAGCCTTCGTGACAAGTCTGCTGCCGAGACTGTCACTGCAAAAACAGTCATCCGATGCAGCTCCTCAGCCTTAGACGACGGTCAACGAAGTCACCCAGAACGCCCCCCTGAAAATAACGAGAAGGGAGGTCACCCTTCGGATTCTAATCTCCCGGCTTGCCAAGACGGAAGAGAGGTTAGCGATGGGGCGAAAGTTACTGGCAATGACATAGACGTGAAAAAGACTAAAGTGGAACCTGCATCGCCTGAAACCGTAAAGAAAAGAGCCATTGCGATGGACAACAAGAGCAGCAAGGACGACATGGCCAGCAATAGAAGCACAGCCACGGTTCCCAACGCAGTGCTGTACGGTGCCGCGACGCTGCAGAGAGCTTTGCGGCACTTGCACGACTACTACGACAGCTGCAGGCTGGTGGCCGAGCTGCGGACAGCTGGTGCTCATCAGGCAGTTGGTGCTGTGTTCTCTGCTCGTACGGACCACGTGTCTGCCGTCTGCAGCCATCTCGATGCTTTCTTCCTCTATGGAAAGTTCGACCCTCCTGCTGACCGCTCTCAAGTGGCTGTACAGGTGGGTGTTGACTGCATACGACCTGTGCAGGTGTGCTTGTGCAGATACTCTGAACATCTCGTCCCTGGTGAGCTCAACCCTTTTTGGTCTTGTGTGCATAATTTTTCAATATTTCTAAGCTTCACAACCGTGTAGTTTACCCATAACGTAGAGTATCTAAAAGTTTCACTGCTTGACAATTAGCGTTTTCAGTTTCTATAGTGATAGACGCACATTATATCGCTTGCCTGTATTTCAAGCCAGTCCCCCCTCGAGTTCTCTCGCGCAGAAAATGTAAATAGTATGATGATACCAAGCAGAAATCGAGTCCAGACGTACGAGTCTCTGTAGGACGAGTTTATCTTGTAAATGCTCTGTCACTAGCATTCTGATGGCTGTAGTGACAGCCGAATATTGTAGTTATCTGAGGAAATTTTGTTTAGATTTGTTGTTCGAGGGAGATTTTCGAACGTTTATTAGTTCTCATGAGAACAAGCATGTTGATGGAATACTTGTGTCGTCTGCTACATGTTATTAATGCTCAATGTTACGAATTCGAGACCGAATTTACTGTACAAGAAGCATCACGACAAACTCTACATTATGCTGACTAGGTCAGCCTGTGCTCGTGAAAAATAATTGGATTTAAGCTAATAGATAATTATAGATGCTTCGGCTGAGAAGTTAAACTAGATGTACACGTTGCAGGTGGTGCGGTCGTACCTCTGTAGTCTGCTGCAGCTGCAAGACATGGACGCAGCTGGTGCAGCAGCCGAGGCGTCCCTCTGGCACTTCTTACGTCACAACCTACCGCTGCAGGGGCTCGAGCGCCTCCTGATGCAGACGTTCTCAGAGATCCTTCCTCTCGTCGCTCTCAGCGTCTTCAAGTGAGGCTTTGGAGCTTTGTAAGCCTTTAGGTCAACGCTGCTCCTGCTCGCTTTGCTTGTTCACCAATCCGGCGTCATGGATCCGTGAATTTTGTACTTCGCCGTGCTGAAATGATGAGTTATTAGTCGTTGCAACGACCATTTATTCTTGAAAATTGCTCGCTACACAAGTTAGTTAGGGAGCAATTTTATGCTGACGCATTCCCGAGTTAATGCATCTGTACAGGAGGTTAAACTAATGACCACTTTAATTTCGAAAATGAGCGATACTAATATTCTGAAATTATCTCCTTCAATATCGAGGTGGGCAAATACCTGTTTTGCCTCTACATAGAGCCCTGTGCGTTTGTCATTTTTGTCGTGTCAGGAGATTTGGCTTCTGGGGCTGACCATTTTTTTATAGCATATGTATCAGTTATGGTTGTGGTACCGGCAAGTCATTCTTTTGTGGTAGGTTTCTTATTCAATTAAGGTCGGTATTTACAAACTTCGATTTGTAATTTATGTGATGCATGATACAATATTAGTCGGACAGTTTTGTGTGAATATGTATATCAAATATTTACTAGAAAATGTCAGGTAATTAGCATCCATTCAAATACGCCGTTCACTACGAATGGACCAATGGTACATGGATTTGCCGCCAACATAGGCGTCTGGTCGGAGCCTTGTTCTTTGACCTGTTGCCAGATCCTTGTTTTTGATTTCTGCAATAGAAATTTGTTTTGAATTTTTTAAAACAATAAAAATTGCGGTTTTAACGATTTGGTTACAGGTGGGGGGCTTTATAAAAAAATGTAGGTACTCATAGTACAGTGATGGTACTTTTTCACTGTAGGTCCTCTGGTGTGCACCACTCAAAACGAGGATGCTTCGAAATGTTCGTAAAATGCCAAATGTGTTCCAGCTACCTGCTCTTGGCCTCTTTCCATTTTGGCCGAGTTTTCTTCATTGACATTGTTTTGGACTTGAAAATAAGACTAGAATGTGTTTTTTCGTCTATTTGATCCTCATTCATTGTATCAGGTTTATATTTTATTGTAAGCAACTTTTTTCACCAGGAACCTACCACAGGCCTCCGCGTTTTTATTTTTATTTCTCGGTTTTCATGGAAAGATCAGACTGGTTTAAGTCAACGAAAATTCACTTATAAAGGCTAGTTTAATTTAAGCAATTTATTATTAGGTCTCGGTTTCGGGATTCATTATCAGTAGATTTTCTAACGGCAGCATCTGTTGGTGCCAAAGCATCTGTAAAATAGACGTTTCTCCTTGTTAAGTTTTATGAAAAATCAGATCATTTGATCGTCAAATTTCCTTGCTTTTGATTAACAGTCACCAAACCTCAAATTTTCACCTCAATATAACTTTTATAACCAATATTTAAATTTCTATGAATTTTATTTGAGCTAACGTTTATTTTCTGACGCAGAAAGGAAGATAAAAGTGAAGGGAGTCTGGTGCCTCACCTGAGTCCTGCTCTGTGCCTGGCGTTGTGCTCCGCCCTCGGTGAGATGCTGGGCAGTGTGGCCGGCCGTACTGCAGCTTGGTTTTCCTTTGCCCTTTTATCTGTTTATGCTATACATCTATTTTCAGTCGATATCCCCATTAATGTTTTGTGGTAGTTTCTTTATTGCTAGTGGTTGGGGAGACAGGAGGGTCCAAGAGTATTATTCAACTCTAAGCTTTGACTACGGCGGCCACTGTTAGATTTCCTCAGTTGTAGATAAACCTTTTGAGACTCCTATCCTTCTTACCCAATTTGCTTCTTTTAATTTTAATACCTTCATCGCATTTCAAGAATTTCTTCGCTGTCTTTTCTCTACCTTTTCTTCCTCTTCATTTTTAACTTGCGTCTTACATAGCTGGGATCCCGTGTTGGAACTCGCATTATGCATAGATTCTTCGTTCTCTAAAGTTCTTACTAAATGGTCCCTTCTGGTCACTCTCTTTGTATCACATTTCCTGTAGATACGGAGATTTAAACTAACCAATGAACTAATTTACTAAAAATACGAAACATGAATTAATTTTGGGCGTTTTTTGTGTTAAGAAGGTATGTCGGATCTGATAGGCTATAATTTTATGGATTTCATCTTATTTTTATTTTTATTCTTCATGTTACGAAATTTGTGTGTTTGTTAACTCATTCATGATATTGTATCAGATCCATCAACAAGTACGGTACGAGGACCTGATGCCAGTACGCTAAAGCAACTACTAAAGTCGGTGCGGGACCCTGCTTTGCTCAGTGTGTCGGCAGACACGGTCCAGGCAGCAGGAGCTGCGCCTCTCGTGATATTTTCCTGCGCGCATTCGTTCACTGACGAGCATCTCAAGGTTTGGAGAAGATGTACCTTGTGAACTGTGAAAGAACTTTAATGCTCTACCAATATAATATTTTACATTTTTCGGGTGCTTTTTGTAGTGCTGGACGATAATAATACCCACACATGAACGCGGAGATTATAATGACTTTATAATTGCTACATTAAAATGGAATAGAATCTACGCAACAGGATTTCTACATATTCTAGTAGCAATGCAGTGTTGGGTAATTTAGCCTATTCTATCAGCGACAGTTTTCGTTGCTTGCAGAATGTCTCGACGGTTATTGTGAAATTGGTTGTTTGTTAATATTATCTCCATTGAGAAAAAAGTAATTATTTTTTACATTTGCTTCTCGAGAAGATAGATGATTTCTGAAATGAAATTTCATGAAAACTTCTGCGTTGTGTGCATGTATTAGTAACATGTCAAAGAAAGTTATACGGAAACATTGATAATCTTGTTTCCAATCTTTTGCAATCTGCGAATTTGTCTTCTGAATAACCATGATCCTTTTTCTAGGAAGTGAGTACAATTAATGTTTTTTCCAGGGATGTATTGTGAGCATTAGTTGGCGTTTGAGTGCTGATGAAGCTTTATTGAGAGTTTTTTTGTTAGACTGCACGGAGTATAAAGCGTGCGTTAGACGACAGATGTGGTGTGACAGACGTTGCAGACGGCGTCACTTGTGTTGCGTTCGTGTACATTGACAGCACGAACTTTTACGGTTAGAAAATAGGGCGCGTGTTAGAAGAAATGGACACGGATATTAACAAAAGTGAGCGCTGAGAAGAGAGAAGCGTGCGATTGTTTTTTTTATCCTCGATGGTCTCTCACCTTCCTATTCTCTGTCTCGGAGTGTAAGGATTTTTGGAGAGTAGCTGTTTTTTTTTATGTGGCCAGGATAAAACAGTGAAAACTGTCGGAGGTAACGTAGTCCTTTCGTCATATTTGAGTAGAGTCATTGAGTGGGGGCTAGTGTTGAGTTATGTGAATGATATGAAACGGAGAGTTATATTAAAATTAAATATTACTCAATGTGCAGGAGCGAATGTTGCCTGAACTGTCTTCGATCTTTGCGGATGTCGAAGGCGTCGTTGGCGAATCAACCCGCATGCTGCTGGCCAAGTACGGTCAGTCGTGCTCTGGCGTTGGAAGAGAGAACATCACTTTACTCCCTGCTGGCCATGACGACCATCACTTCGGCCAGACAAAGAAACCTGACGAAGACGAACGTACAAATCAGATCTTAAGAGATGTAAGAAATGCTAAACCTTTTAATGCTAGTGAGGGTGCAAAGAGAAGCGCCGAGGCTCGAGATAGCGATTCAACGACGTGCGTCGCGTGCCCCGTCTGCGCCATGACTGAGCTGCTGGGAGGCGTGTCTCCAGCGTTGTTGGTGGATTGCCCGCCTGCCGACTGATTAAGAGGGAGGGATAGTGGAGATGTTGGCGCTTTCTGATCTGGACCCGTTGAGTAGAAGTACGAGGGTGACATTTTAGAGCAGTTTTGAGGTCTTCCTAGTGGTAAATCAAACGAATTTACTACTAACTAATCTTCATGGATTGTAGACACGCGTGTTATACGCTACGTCTCCGAACGCAAAGTCGTTTGGGTTGAGTTGCAATTCATTCAAAGCAAAGAGATTCTTAGCTGTATGTCTTAATCTATCTTTGTAACGCATGTATCAGAGCTCCCACTCAGCAATGAGATTTCGTGCTCAAGCGTTACTTGTACATGCGAACAAATAAGAAATCGGTTAGCTCTCCAAATTTGCAGCTTCACGTTATGGAAGCCGGTTTGGAATGCATTTCTAGTTGATATTACCTGTGCGCTAATAGTTCCCTCTGGAACAACGGAGTAGCCTTGAAAGGTTAGGAAGTTTCCTTGTGAGTTGGTAAGTTTATTTACACATTGACAATTTTTTCCAATTTCTCAAGCGAACTTGTAATCCCATAACTTTAGCGATGTTTTGCTTGATTTTGAATGTCTGCCTTGCATCAGGTAGACTTTTAAAATCCGTACAGTTTAACCTGTTGTTACGTTATGAAATGTTTTTTACGCTGATCTTGAACTTTGAAATCAGACATGGCAGCTAGGCTGCCAGCCTCAAAATTGACAATGAGGCTGCCAGCCATAAAATCAGACATGGCAGCTAAGCTGTTAGCCCGTAACCAGGTGCTGACCCTCCATTTGGGAAGCCGACGTACGTCTCTTTCGAATAGGTACGCTTCATTTATCACTCCATAGAACCTAGTGGTGCGGAACTTGCAGACTTATCACGTTATGTTTGAATTGTTTGCACGCGCTTAAATCGGGTTCGTTACTGGGCGCGTCTACCAAACGCCTCGGGATGTGTGCCACAGCTTGTGCTCTGCCCCTTTAAGAGGTTTGCTGTCGTTCTTGTTCTTTCACACGTGTTTCAGCTTAGAAATCTGTTTTGTTTCATAGCGAGAAATGTAATATGCTGCTCTGTATTCAAGAAAAAGCTTTTTTAAACACTGACGCGCCGAAATTAACTGAATGACATGCAAAATAACAACACAAAGCATTTTTTACAGAAAAGTTTCGTTTTAGTTCCCAGACACTGCAGACTATAGCTCGACTAACATTCTCGGGTTGTCCTCTAAAAGGTTGAGTTGGTCAAGTTTAGGTTGAGTACATCAGCGCAGAGTTGTCAAGTTGCCAAGTTCAAGTTGGCTGCTGCAGCACAGAGTTGCCAAGTTGTCAAGTTCAGTTGCCTGTTGCCAAGTTCAACTTGACCAGCATGAAGGTCAAGTTGAGTTCTGTGACAATGTGTCATACTGAAGTATAGAACTTGGTACGGTTTTGGAGATTTTTTATGTTTTCATTTGTTCGGTGTTATTGTTTTAAATTCTCGTGAATTCAGAGAAGAAAAGTACTGAGAAATATGTTTTAATGCTGATGTGTCTCTAACGTTTGCTTCAGCCATTTTTGTTTTCGGAGATTGCTGTCACCTCCGCAATACGCGAGCTTCAACAGAAGTAACCACCCTCAGAACCGTCGAGACAGGAACATCGAACTTCAGTCTAGTTCGACCGCTTTTCCTCATTTGATTGTTCTCGTTTCCGCCTGAACGGTTTGACTCACCCAGAATTATTTTAAAGATTCACAACGAAGTGTTTTTTTTATTCGCATCTATATTTAATTCCTCAAGCAGCTCCTTGTCATCCAAAAAGTTCTTTCCAAAACGAAATAAAGTGCATTATCAGAAGCCAAACTAATGTGTCGAGGCTTCACTTTTTTTATCTTTTCCTTCGCAACTGTGAACCCTCGACCGTGTGACACACATAGGATTTAACTTGAGTAGAAAGCAGGTATGTAAAGGCTGCGGTAGCTGGATTACCGAGTTGTGCTCCCGGGAGAACTGCCGAGTACGGCACTCCATCTCATCTTCTAGTGTGCCTCTTTGAATGAAAAGTACTGTTATATTATGAATATGAACTTATATAAGATCTTTGAACATGAACTACTATAGGAACTTGAATGTGAACTGTTATAGGGATTTTGAATATGAACTACAGGTTGTCCATAATGTTTTTCCCTGATTGATAAAGCCTTTCTCTGAATAGTTATTGGCAACTTACATATTTCAGTCACATAACCATCGTGGCAAATAACTGCTTTCACATTTTCGTCCGGATTCGGGAGAAAGATCGCCTTTCTCCTGAATCTGGAGGGCACATTAGGGACACTCCATACAATAGAAACTTTGACTAAGGATTGCAGTAGGATGTTCTTTGCAGCCTCTTTAGCTTCCTTATTCCACTAGGTGGAAGTATTCAATGCCTCACGTACTTTGTTATATTTTGTTATTTTCTTATCTGGTTGTATTTTGTTCTTATCTGTCTTCCCGTCGTCGTTGCCTGCGTCGGAAAGCATGGGAGGCGTTTGACACAACACAAAGTTTTTGATGACGCATCGGGTGAGGGCCATAGACAACCTCGTCATCTTTTTCTTCAAATATTAACATTCGAAAGTGAAAAATTGTACTTTTTAGGTAAAGTTCAGTGTTTCGAAAACGTTATCTTAAGTTCTTGTTGTGCGAGGAATTTGCTTAACTTTTCAAGGTTACTTCCCATGGACCCGCGTCCGACTCAACAATGTTTAGATGTCAAAACATCTGAGTCTAGATGTCTAGATTCCTACTCCGCTCACACGCCAAGTTGATCTCCAACTCCAGCGCAACAACAGACCGATCTCCCGATTACAGAGGTGTAACTTCAGGGTGTTCTCCAACTCAGTTGCAATAGTATGTTAATCTCCAACTCGAGTGCAAGACCGAGCTGATCTCGAACTCCATCTGCTCAGCTTTTGCACGCTGGATACAGACTCCTCGTACTCACAATGGCGCCGACATCCACGGCCCTGCACCTCACCACTCGAGGAGGGTTGGATGCGATCTCCAGTCGGCGTCACCGGCATTCGAGTCCCAGCGAGATGAGGCGGTGCGCTGCGCGCATGTGTGCCTCATGTTTTTAACCGTAGAAAATAGTGTGGAGTTTCATGCATTACGTGTTATAGTCATTAAATGCGTACGATGCTGAAGGTTTTCCCTGTTACCAATATATGTCCTTCTCTACCCAGTAACCTTGTTTATTTTCGCTCTTTATTTTACGAATGATCGGTTTTTTCCTCACGGTGCGTGAGGGATGGGAATTACATACCTCGAGGTTTATTTTAGGCTGTAATCGCGTGTTGTTTGGTTTGTGTTATTTTTTCAGGGGGTGGATAAGGTTTAAGTGATTCCCTTTGTCACTCATTGCCTGGAAGGCAGCATATCCCTCACGGGATCAGACTAAAGGTGCTCTACGATGATGCAATTGGTTTTGTTACATTGAACCCTAGTTTAACAAACAATCTCATATAAGCCTGGGCATTTTTAGACCTATTACAAGCAACGGTGAATGTTGAAACGCGATAATTATCGGTGGATATTGTCGAGAAATACGGAAGCTTGATGAAAGCAATCAAGGGTGGGAAAATTTTCCTACAGTGATAAGTCCGTAGTAGTGATGAGGTGGTGAAGAAATACGAAGGAATCGGAGGGGAGGATCGGTGGGGGCTGGGGAGGCATCAGGGCCAGTCCAGGGGGCAGCTTGCAACTGCACGAACTGTGGTCGGGAGCTGTCGCTAGTTTCGGTTTGCGGACGGTCACCTCCGTAGTTCAATTATTGCGTTAATTTATTGATATTGTTAATGTTATCTATCTGCACCGTCTATGTCTACAAAATAGGTTATTATATATATTGTATTATAACGGAGTTACGGTCGTTGTTGGATTGCACGGGCTGTGCCGTGGAGCCTAATGTCCACCATTCATGTCGTGTTCTAAAAAATATAATCTGAATTTTAATGGTCCGATATTTTCAGCGGCGTATGTAATTTGTTCTTATTTCACGGGCTTTAAATTTCGAAAATTTTCGCACACATAATGTATTTTAAACTTACGAAAATTACGTGCCTATTTTTGATGGGTACGTGTTCTTTAAATGCATCACCTAAAATTAATCATACCACAATTCCTTGAGCGCTTTTCATGTGTGCTTTTTTGTGATTGGTAAAGTGTAGCTTTTTGTTCGTTCTTATCGAACCTTGCAGGTACGTTATAGCAGGACTTCATGTAGGGAAAACCAGACATTTTTTAAGCGTGATTAACATTAATTAACTCATTGCGAGTGGCAGAGTTCCTAACCAATTCTGAAAACTTTGGAACATCTATCCTTCATAAGAATACACCAAGTTCATATTTTTTGGTGTAACCATTGCGTTTTTCCCCATTAACATATTTCCTCGTTTTTTTGGTCATAGATGAATGATAACGTTGGTGCTTACAACTTGCTATTTTGTTGTTTACGTTTAAGACTGAGACCGCGACTCTTCGTAGAGCGAAAATGTTGTCCCTGAGGCAGTCTCGTTAGGGAGGTCAGGTGCTGGAGATGTTATCAGGGCACTACAATGCGAGGTGGTGAGGGCCTGTGCAATTCATTGACACTTAAAGTGCGAACTGCGTGGTAATAAGCCGGTACCTCATGTTGACCTGTTAACGGTCTCTGTCCAGGTGGCCGGCGGAGCATTCACACGGTCTGTGTAATCGACAGCGACCGTGTGAATGCAACAACCACGGCTTCCATAAATGTTGACAGTGACCGTTGACAGGTTAAGTGCCGTCGATTTTTGTGCCGAGGTGCGCATAATGTGCGTAGGTCTGGAGGTCTGGTAATGGCTATCCTGGCTGCCGCCAAGGTCGGGCGTTATTATCTTTTAATCTCATTTTAACCTAAGTTTTAACCTTCGCGATTACTGTCATTATATTTTTTGTGATCAGGCAGATGTTAGATTGTTTTTTGTACACTGTAGATACAAACAATTACGACCCAGAGTGTCTGAAATGATGTAGCGGCTCCAGGATTCCTTATCCCAGTTCATAAATTATGTTTAAAAGTTTTTCAACTCTTCTTAAACGAGAACCCTGGTTTAATAAGGGTCAAGTTATCATGAATTTCAAGGGGCAGTCAAGAAGTTTTCAGACAACTCCTAAAATTTGTGGGTATACTTTTGTAATACAGCAGCAATTCTACACAGATTTACTCGTGGAAACAGGTTACAAAAGTGGATAGGTGGAAACGGGTTACAAATGTAGATGGATGATAACGGATCTTTTGTAGCAAAATAATTATGTTTTAGTAAAGAAACTCTGGAGAATGTTTATCTGGATACTTTTTGACTGCATTTCGAACTTTCTGCCACGTCAGGGTTGTTTGAGGGAGACGATGCTAGGCGAAACTGAACGGTAAGTTGGGTATGTGGTTGACACTGAACTGTTCGTACAGAGCAGAATTGGCGACATTCTCCTTTATTTTTTCTTCATATTTTGGGAGCAGGTAACGTTGTTATGTATCGGTCTTGCGGTGAAATGAAGCTTGTTCGCCTTCTTCCTCTATGGCTGAGTGCCATCGTGGTGGTGCTGTGATGGCGTGGTTGTGTTGGCGAGTTATGGCAACACTCTGCAGGAAATATATGCAGGCCGCTGAAAAAAATGTCAACGACTGTGTGCTATGCAGAGTCCCACAAAAAAGAAAACTCGCTGCGTCATTTCTAATATATTTTATAATGGTAATGTCTGTCAGACTCTTCAGTATTACATGGGAGAAAATTCAATTCTAGCTCCATCAATATGCAATATGTTTAGATGCGTCATATGTTATACTGATAATAGTATTTATATAGTCATGCCAATATTCATGTATGCTAATATTTAGATCACTACTAGCCCACCCGTGACTCGTTGGGTCACTATTTTAATTTTAAAGTAGTGCGAGCCTCCAATGATCCTTCTTTGTTTTCTACAAATTATCCAAAGCCAAAGAAAATGAATCCTTCACTTCAGTCCCAATGAAGAGTAACCGTCATACGACAAGAAAAATTTGTCTTCCTAGTTCCTTCAACTCAAAGTAATGGAAAATATATAGCAATACGTCCTCAGTTCCACATCACTTACTTAATGGCTGAGAGATGAGTTTCGAATTTCTGCCCTATGTTATTACTGAAGAGTGTGCACGGTTTCAAACAACGTACCAAAATAGTCCGAGTTTTAGTCTTATACAAATAATGGTTGTCCGACTTGAAGGCTTCTTTTGGTTCGACGCAGAAATTGTTTTCTTTTGAAATATCATAAAACTATTTTCATTAATGCCATACTCCAGTTCCTTCCGAAATGAACAAGTATATCAAAAGAATTTTTGGATAAAAAATTTCAAGTGATATTGGAATTTGCTGAAGCCATTTATCAATTTTTATAACAAAAGATGTTAGTACATAAATCTGTGATAACCTCTTCTTATCGTAAAAATTAATTTATCCGCTTCAGACTTTCGAACGATTTTTTGCAATGTTAGTTGACTGTGCTCGTATTCACGCTACAAAATACCAGCAGTCGCAGAGAACGAGTTTTCATTTCTGTAGGACCCCCATTGCCCTATTCTAAAGTTGTTCGCTCTATCTATCTATCTATCTAATTTCTGTGCACATCGGTAACATAGATACCAATCGTAGAGGGCCGGGAAATTGCCCAAAATTGAGCCAATCGATTTTCTACTGATCTGCATCACAAAATTGTTAACTTGTTTAGCCCAGTTGTACAGTCAAGGCGAATATGATTGAAACTGGTATATTATTTGCTTCGCATACTAATTAGTCATGCATGTTTGAAGATGTATACGCTTTAGTATTTTTTGGTATTAAGTTGAGAAGATATGGTATAATTTGTTATGCGATGAAAGTTTTTGACCGAAAAACGAAAGAAATGCGCTAGAAACAATAATGATAGGAATTTACTAAATATTTACCGTGATGTCCCTTTTTATGACGACTTTTTCAATCGTTTTTGAGATGCTTTAAATAGGGTTTTTAATTATTTTTTAACTACATTTGGCAATTTTTGTTGAATACGCACGTTTCTTTGTTTTTTGTTCAGACCAACAGCCTGAAATTTTGATGTTTTTGTCATCTAAGAATTTTGTTATAACTTTTTTCGTGTAGGACGGTGCTCCATCATGTTGAAAAGCGAAACCCTCATCGTCGAACAGGTCTCGAGCTGTTGGAACAAAGTCTTCCTATAGCGCAGACTGGTGTTTTTGGAAAAAATGTCAACGTTTTTATGGGCGAAAAGCATTATGTGTGGATGGTTCACTGTAAGAATTACACAGGTTTCGTGATACTATTTATTCCCTATTTCTGCGTTGAATAAGACACTCTTGATCCTCTGAAACTGTGAAAGGGAACCTCATCACAAAAAATTACACTATTCGAGTCTTCGAGAGACGATTTTTATATATTTTTACCAGAAAACAGTCAATCCCAAATATCATCTTCAGATAGAAGAGGCTTCTTCGCATCTCTCCTGGACTTGAAGCACTTTTCAAGAAGTTTTCGTCTCACTGTGCGAGATGAGGCGATGACTCCAGCCTTTTCCCCCTCTTGGCTGCTGAGGACTCGTGGCCGTGCCATTCTTCAGCTATGACCCGATCTTGGCGTTCGGTGGATACTTGTGGATGTCAAACTGAGGTCACGTTTTCACAGTAGAGTTACCTGTATACTATAATTTGCCGGTTTTAAATTCTGTGCATAGTAAAAATGAAATAAGTATCAAAAGCCGCT
Organism: Orchestia grillus; assembly: GCA_014899125.1. NCBI lineage: Eukaryota > Metazoa > Arthropoda > Malacostraca > Amphipoda > Talitridae > Orchestia > Orchestia grillus. The sequence continues at coordinate 12,592 of VOMN01089325.1, read as the reverse complement.
ATCTTTTTGCATGGTAAACCCTTTTTTAGGTGAGCAACGATCACATTACAGAACGTTAAACTTTAGACAGTGCCATATCTGAGACGTGAAAATTGAAAAATTATTTAAGGTTTCGATCATTTTGGCCTTGACTGTACGTACCAGAAACATGTCTCTTTCTGATACATATTAAGGTTATTGTTATGCACTATTGTGCGCTAAGCTGTTATCGAAAATTGTTCCCCTTTTCTCATTATTTCAAAGCGCCTTTTAATTTGTTTTGTTTTACGCCGAGTTTTGGGTGTGTTTTAAGGATTAATTAAAACTTCGCTTTCCCGAATGACTTAAGCATAATATGTGACGTACCTTGTATTGTGCCTCGAGTTCTTTTCGTGACTGATAAGATCGATGCATTCTGTGACGCCAACGCAGTATCGACAGGGTGTGGCAGAATGACGCCGCACATTTGTTGGCTCAATAAAAGCGTGGTAAAATAAACACGAACAAAAGCCTTTTTTTACCTGAGGCCATGTAAAACAAAGCTGCTTGATGCATACATTTAGAAAATAAAATACGTTCGTTGTCTTTATTTTACTTCGATTATGTTAAACCAAAATATGTATCAGGTCATTTTACCTCGCCCTGCAGAACAAAATGTGCGTAGAAATTGGAACTAAAATGTGAAGTTCCTTCTCTGTTCACGCTCAGCCAAAACGTTTCACGAAGCTTTTGTTTTTTGTTGTCTGTTCTGAATTTTGAAAATAACGAATTTTATTATATTTGAATGTGATTTGAAAACTATGACACGATATATCTGAAATATGAAGATTATTAATCACTAAGTTTTTTGTGAACTGCAACATCCGGTTATCTAACAGGTTGTTGAAGTTTTGCCATTTACTTTTGATGCATTTTGAAAATGAGACTTGCAAATTCTATTCGTCAATATTCCACATATTCTCTGTGTTCATTGATGTTCCCTTTATGAGACAGTAAGGCCAGTTTTTTTAGCTCTCTTTGGGCTCCAAAGCATTTCCTTTACCGCATCCGTTTATAATTATGAATGCTTTCTTGATAACATTAAGTGCAATTTTGGTTCTGCGGTAAGTCACTCCTCAGAAGATGTCGCCTTTGAGTATCAGTGATGCAGAGGTGCTTGTGTTTGGCCTTTTTTTATTGCGATGCTTTAGGTGGGGTAGTGAACTTTGAACACCCCTACCTCCGCGATGTTTGACTTTCGTCGCAAGGTCATTAAGGCGCAAATCTTACCGTTATCTGTGCCACTTTGTTTGGTAGTCAACTGACAGTCAGGGTTGGACTGGAGAAGAGGGATAAAATCGTTTATGATCGTATCTCGAGCAAGATGTATGACCAACGGAAAATTCTACATGTTCTGACTGAAGAAAATTGCGTGTTTTTTCAAGCGAAAACTACATTGCTTCAAGTTGAATTATAACAAATAGGTAGAAAATGTTTCGTTGACGTGCAAATAACAATTATGTTTAATTCCGTTTTACTGACAGTGATTATTTTCAGGCTACTTAAGTTTGTATTACATTTTAAATGATGAGGATAATCAATGACAAAGATCATGAGATCATTTGTACGAGGAAGTAGTCGTGATGAACCACTACCCCCGAAGCCCTTACTGCCCCAGCGCGAACTGCACGAACAACTCTGTACGAACGTATGCATTTTATGCCGTGAGTTTTGTGGGACTTGATTTTGCACTTTGATTTAAAATCTCTGTACAGCACAATTGATCAATTAGTGAAACTTCGTCTAATATTTCAGTGCCCTGATGTTTTACTTAACGGTATAAAAAAGCGTGTTTAATGCAGGTATTGCAGAGATGTGTGATGTTAATAATGCCATGGGATGTTGGTGGAAAGTCCTGACATGTTTATATGATCGGCAATGTAATACTTCTATCAGAATTTTAATGTTACATCGTACCGAGTTCCTATATGACAAAGATATGTACGTGTACGATTTTCAATTCGTTGAGTTGTTAGCCGCGAGCGAGCTTAGAGAACCAGCGTCCCAATTAAACAAAAAAAATAGCACTCGCGTCAAGACGAGACCTTTCATATGATATCCTCACTTAAAATTTTCCTCGATTTCTTCAGCTGGTTTTTTGTGCGTGCGAAGTTCTGTGTGTGTGTCATTACTCCCCAGCTGAGGGCTTCATAGACCGCAGTGGGCGTGTCATCTTTGCTCCTCTTCTGACACGGCACGTGGACTGCCAGCTCTGACGTGCGTCTGTCTGGGCAGGCCTGTGCTGATATTGTGTGCTGCTACATCGAAGGCCAGTGTCACAACTGTGTGCAAGTAAGCATTTTCTGAAGCTTTCATTATTATATTTGGATAATTCCTCTATGTTTCATTACGCAACTTCCTTCCCAAACAGGAGATAGCTTTGAGGGCGCATTTGCTGTCATGAAAGCGCGGACCCGCTGCTCTAATTGGTCCTGAATGTTGCAACTATATTGCCTTTTATAAAGAATTTATTGAGAACTTAAAGTTAGTCCACTCTCCCGTAAGTGTCCTGGTGAAAACTCGGAGTTAGAGTGAACCTTTCTGATGTAAGGCAACGCTCAAGAATAGTGTGGCAAGCGCTGGTTAACTTGTTTCAAATTGTTTTCTTTAATCGCCGATTTAAATTATTTGCGTATCAAAAGTTGAAAAATATAAATTTGATTAATCCGAGTTACCTCATCCTTATCGAGGTAAAATGTTAAATTGCTCTCCCTTTAGGCGCATAATCCCTTCTGTTGCATCTCAAAACAGAAAATTAAGTACGAGTAAAGTCCACAAAGTTGCTCGATTGAAAGGTGTTGACATCCGAGGGAGTTAATTCCCCGAAGTTGAATATATAAATACAGCGTGCGTAAGCTATCGGAGGACACCTGTATTTTTGTAGTTTATACTAATCCGATTATATTTAATGTATTATTTATTTCAGAAGATAATACTATTACAAGCACTACTATAACTGATAAAATGACAAGACACGCTGTAATAGTGTCTATAAACACAGCAATTTAGAAATTGCATGATTTCTAAAAGTCGTCAGATCTTTCGTTTGCTAAGTTGGAAAGGAGCTGAATGAAAACAATGGAGATGAATTGGCCACGAGCAAGAGAAAACAACATTGTCAACGCTCTGACTCACTCAGAACACCTGAGTTTGTCAGAAGAGTGCGCGGCATGAGCGACGAAAATCCTGTGAAGTCAATGCGACATCTTGCCACAGATCTTCAAATATCTTAAGGAACAATGAGGAATGTCGTTCATCAAGACATCGGATACAAATCATACGTTCTTAGGCGAGGTCAATTTATGTCGATGAAAAATCAAGAGAATCGTTTAATGCGCGCTGTTTTCCTAAGAGTGCGTAAGATGTCCTCAGATTCCATACTCACCCTGTACATATAGACACTATTCCACTCGTCTTTGCCAGGAAAAGACTAATACGCTCACAGTCGCAAAGAAAGAGCTCAGCAGTGTGTCATGCAAACGAGAAAAAGCTTCGAATACGTTCCAGTGTTTGACATCACACGCACGCCGTCCTACATCACCACGTGAGTGCGACTTTTCACAAGAATTAAGTGAATGGTAATTTTGGTAATCAGAACCACACGTCTTGTGTGAGCAAAGAGCTGTGCAACACACCATTGTCTTCGAGTTCACGCGAGGAATAGGAAAATGATATTTACGCATTATAAAAATATGTACTTCATAAAGTATCGGTAAGAAAGCTGCGGAAGTGAACACCATAGAAGATTTCAATAGTTCCATTTCTTCACACGAAGAACAAACAATTCACTGTGCGTCTAAAGCATATATCCTAGAGTGAAGCAAACGTTCACATTTAATACGCACTACAAACAGGAAATACTGTACTATAGACCACTATATTCTCAAAGACCTCGCGTCAAAAGACGAATCGTAACGTACGTAACAACTGAACGCAAACGTTGTCGATATGACCGTTCTTCTGAATTATTTTCGGACCGTTTTCACGTAAGTTTTGTATCCTTCTCACAGCAGAGTACATTGCTCGAAATCACCTCGAACATTGCCAAAATTATTTGAAAACAAAATATTCAAAAACGAAAAACGTCGAAATAATACCAATTGCTTTGTCATAGAAATCATTTAAAAACAATCTATTTGTAACGACAAGAATATCGCAACTGCCTACAATGAGCGAAAGTCTCGGTAAATGCTAGCTGCCCAACACGGCCACAGTGCCAAGCTGGACGCCCTCTATTGCCTCATTACGTGCATACCCCATCACACAACCTGCAGCAAAGTTCACTACCTGCACCTGATGAGGTGCCTAAAAGTAACAAAATATATCTATCAGGACGTCTTCAATACCTCAAATAAAAGTCTAGCGGTTCTAAGGAATGGACGCGAGAGGAATCTAACATACGAGCTAATCTCCGTTTATCAGAACACCTCTTACCGGGGAATTTGGCCCCCTTCATTGTCTGGTTATCCTAGCATGAATTACTACAACCTGAGGTAGCGTTATGGAGCACAGTTTCACTTCAAAATGCCAGCACTCCACAACTCCTACAATAGTATTAGTACTCTAAGCTGCAGTAGAAAAGGGGGTTACTAGCGCTTCAGTAGCAAAGCCTATAACGATCTGAAAGTCGACTCCTTCTACGCTAACGGAACTTTCGAGGCGGCGGTCTCGCGAGGCTAGGGTCTTTTCCGTGACGACACACCACACAAAACTACCTGAAGCAGGAGAGCGAGGAGCAGCGCTGCCACGGCGACAGGACGCTGGTCGTGTTGGTCAGGTGTATGTGGTCTGCGTCGGACAGCTCTCTGCCGCAGTCGTGGCGGGCCTGCAAACACCAGCTCGAAATAACCCTTTGACGACCAAGAATTGCCGCGATAAGGTAATTTTGTGTATAGATACAATAAGATTGCACTGAGCTTTGAGCTTTGTACAAAAAACTAATTGCAGCCTGAAGCATAAAAACAAGACTGAATTTAGATGTTCACTTGGAATTAACAACGTCCTCATGAAACGAGACAGCATGGTCCTTCTGCCCGATACGGGGTTACACCTTCTGCACCCACTGGGATTACATGTCCCAGTAAATCTCGCCGTTTGTTCATTCCAGTAGGACAGCAATGCACCATCAATGATAGTACTGCAAATAGGTTTCGACGTTTGTCTCTGAATTGAATAATGTAAAAATGGCAAATTGACTTCAAAGACTGATGAAATACACCTAACGCATTTGACAAACACACTAAATAAAATGCTTCACAGTTGATGAAAAAAGAAAGGGTTGGTCGTGAACACAGCAATGGTAAAATGACTGCTTAACGAATACACAGAACGTGTGAGATAATATACAGACCAGTGCAATAACATACACAATTGTAAAATAATAGAGTGTGTTAGTAGCAGCGGTGGTATTGATCGCAGGGCCTCGCTGACTCAGACGATGTTGCACAAAAGAAGATGGGACTATTTGGCACGAACTGTAGAAAACGGCACTTCTATGCACAAAGTCTGTTCCTACACAGGATCCCCCTGCGCGTAGAAACAGCAAGTAAACAACGAAGAGGAAAAAAAGACAAGCAAGAGATAGCGAAGAAGGCGTGAAAAATGAAGGAAGCAAAGTGGGCATGAAAGACCTAAGTCCTAATAGCCTAACCTGAGGTAACCTAACCGTGCCCTTTGAGGACGCCAGTCCCCCATAGCATACGACAGACAAACCTAATCCTATTGCCTATCTTATTCTCTTAGAAGAATAATATACCGAACTAATGTTGCAATACGCTCGACGTGTGAAACAATACAAAGAGCAGAGGGATCACGCGGGTGATTGGGATTCTTAGATAACCGAGTTCTCTGACGCAAAGAATAGAATGACAGAGTTCAAATTGATTTAGATAACAATGTCCACGCTGCCACGAACGTTATTCGCACAACTGCCTCTCCTTCACTCTGTGTCTCGTGGCGAGCTGCGCCGAGAGCAGCACGTCAGCCAGTACTTCAGCAACAGCTCTATTAGTGAACTGATCGCTTTTGGCTGAAAAATTTCTAATTTTCTTGTCATATCGATGCCCCACGCACAAGAAGCCATCTTCGTAAAAGAACTTCAAATTATAACAAATTACCCGTCGACGAATTCTAATAAATAAACGAACTAAAACCTATCACACCAATAGCCATATTTTAGCTTGATGTTGGTCAAGAGATTTGGTGGAAAAGCACCCAGTTTTGCTTAAGCAGTGTTCTACCTCTACCTTCAATTTCAGTCAAGAATAATAGTCTTTGACGAAGGCGACAATTGAAAAAGGGGACGACAAAAAAAATTCCGATGATTCATGAGCAAGAGATCGGTTGCCCAGCCTCTTGCCGGGGAAAAAAGAATGAAGAGCGGAAGAAGAAATTTACATTCGGCTAGTTTACCTCGACAAACTATCAAAAAGCCAATTCTACCACAAGTACATAGCTACCGATGCTTTCGAAGAATCCCAAATTTGTAACACGCTGACAGAGAGAGAGACCACCGACGTACCCGGGCTAAGGAAAATGTAGGCCTTTAACCTCTTTAAAATGGCCAATTTAACCCTTAAAATTAAAAAGTGTAGGATATTTCAGCCTAAAAAAATGCAGGCCTATGACTTCTATACAATAACCCTAAACCCCATTTAACCTTTCAAAATGGAGGAAAAGACAGGCCTTAAATATTTTTTTGAACAGAAATCCCTTCACTACCGCTTCTACATAAAACCTTGTATTATCTCTACTAATGTTAGAAACATGTACTAAATATCATTCTAAACGTAATATTTTAATCTTCATGATGAAAATTCGTTATTGTTTCTACCTCGTAGAGAACAGATAATTAGATGCTATACGTAGGCCCTATTAAATGGCACTGCATCTTGCTCAGTTAAGGGTTAACTACGCTAGCATTAAGCACCACACGTGCTGCAATACGAGTACAAGCATGTTAATTCACTGCAGCGTGGTCTCTATGCGGAAAATCACACGGCAAAACAATTAGCATATTGATCGCGATGATGCTACTTTCCGAGATGCAACATGACCCACCAGTGGGTAATATCGCGGTTAATGTGTTAATACGACAGAAATGAAGAAAAATGGCATAGGTTGGAGTTGATATGGACGCTATTAGGCATGCTCACGCTGCTACTCGTGCATAGGTTAACTGGAGAATTTTTGTACAACAAAAAGTTATGAATAAAACACGTACTAGATCTATTGAAAATGTTCAGTACAGAGGAAGTGATGGAGGCACATGAATACAGATCAAAACTCTACACAAATTTATGCAAATGAATATAGAACCAGTTTATACGTTCTAGGAAAGTGCTCCATTAGTGAAAAAAACCGGCAGGATGTTGAAAAGTTAACGATATCCCAAGTTAGTGATGCTCTAATACACTTGCTAACACTTACTGGCATCTCATGAGCTACCGCAAAGCACCCTAATTCACAAGAAGCAGATGTCGGGTGCAAGTCAGTTTGAAATCGGCACTCATTGAGACTTCCGAGAATAAGTGATGCACAAATTCCTGACTTCCTATTTATGGTCTCAAAAATTCACGTGTTTCGGGATACCGCGCTTCAAGAGCTCGTGCATTATGACGCTCTATTGTGCATAGTTTCCTAGTCTCATTGCAAATTTGAAAATTTTATAAACTTTCACAATTACGGCAATCAGAACATGAGATACATATTTACGTTTTTGAACCAGAATGACAATATGAAGAAAAGCGAGCCCGCCATTGAGATCAACGATACCCTAATCAAGCATTACAAGAAGACGCGTCCGATGAAGAAATTTCTAATAAACAAGGGCAAAAGGGAACATTAACATGAATGTAGAGAATATAACATTGACAGGTAATGACTTATGTCAGCAAAAAAGAACCTTTAGTACAGAGAAGATGAAAGCTAAACCGACGGAAGACAAAGAGATGAGCAGCATGACCAGCCGAGTGGGGTGAGTGGGAGCGCATGCAGCGTCAGGAGAGGGAGCAGCGCCCCCTCCAAGCTCAAGGGGGAACCTGTGCACAAATAAAATAGGCAATGAGACACTACATGAAAATGTGAGTTCTCTGAAGCACACAGATGGTTGCGGACGCTAACACGCTGCCTGCGATCATGCTATTTTCCTAGAGGTAAGATGACCCACAGGAGGGTTGTATCGTAGCCAACGTGTTAGGCAGTCCGGAACCTCATTTGTAAGTTCAAAACAGGCACACGGAGAGGCATAAGCAGCGGTTATTTGACTGGCACACCCTGTGCGTGAAACCATGTGTTATGCATACATGTCTACAACTAACAGCGCTGCGTTAGCTGCTACCGAGAAGCTGAGCATTCTTAGGACTAAATTGATTTAAATCGTTAACAGGAATTAAGCGAGCAGGAATGGAGAGGGGTTAGGAAGTGGGGCTGCGATTTTCATGAAGTACTTTTAGCCAAAGACACGAGGTTGTTGTGCGTCTGGTAATTACTCCTGAAGTAAAGGAACTTCGGCAATCAATCCAGCTAATTAGATTCTCCTACCTAGTCCAACTTTTTTGCCAGAGCATCCATAATTATTTACAATTTTGTCAAGCGAATTATTTTTATGGATTATCTTACTAAAATTCATCGAAAGGGTGTCGGAAAAGTTAGGCTGGGTAGAACAACGAGCCAATAACAAACTTTGTACATCGTCAGCAATCATGCTTTGTACCCACTGTCGTAGCTGGCTGACGTAGTTAGACCGAGCTGAGCCCCTTGTATTGCCACAGCCTGGCCACCACCTCGCTACATGCACCGAGGCACACCACTACCTCTTATTCTCGTGCACTGTCGTCTCGCGAAATACTCTGAGCCATTCCTTTCATGTTCCCTTACATTAGGGTGTTAGTTTAACAAAATGCAGTTCTGTGAAGGAATGAGGCTACCACTGTGTATGCCAAGCTAAAAATGCTAAAATCATGATGAATATTCTGAGTATTTCTTTTAGCAGGTGTAAAAAATTATGAGTTATTTTTTGGGGATTACGGTACATGATGCTCGTCAACACCAATTATTTCGTTCAAAATAAAACGAGAAGCAGTATAGATTGGAACGCTTCCATGACTCGGACTACGTCGTACCTAAAGAGATTGCATTAGATTTTATTAGTAGTTAGTTTATAGCTGTCTAGCCACAACAAATGTGATCGACAGAGAAAGATGAGAGGGGACCATTAAGTTTGGACATAGTAAAACGTGGATTCTATACGCATTGGCTTGTCCCCACACAGAATGCATTGCACAAAGAAACGGCAAGTTAAGAAGGAAGAGGAAGAATCCCACAATGTACTAATAATCCAGTGTTGCTTGTTTGGTCCGTCTATCTCTCTGTCCCGCTCTTAAGGATTTAGATAGGAGAAAATTCCCTGGTCCATAATTCTAACTAATCAGCGAGACTGTCAGATAAGGCAGTTCGTATCAGTGATTCTGCAAATAACGATACTTCATGACAAATTTACCGTAAATAAGAGGGTATCTTAAGAAATTAACACCATTTATTTCGCCATTTATGGCGGGGTGGTGTCTACTAGTAGATAAAATATTATCAACGCAGAAAGCATGAAAATGGAAAGAAGCAAACTGGGCAAGAGAGACAGAAGTCCAAAAAGCACTAGTCTATCCATAAGGTATGTTCCTACACAGGATCCCCTGTATATAGTAACAGAAATTTAACAACGAATGCAAGAAAATACAAAGAAGAGACAGCAAATTGAAATAGTAAAGATGTGAAAGTTGATGGAAGTAAAATGGGTACAAAATACAGATGTCCATAAGGCCTTTCTATAGTCGCGGTACCCTGACAGCGCCCTCCTGAGGTCACCAGTCTCCATAGTGTATGGCAGACAAACATAACTGACCTAATCCTATCATGTACTCCCAGAGGGGTTCGTAACATAAACTTATGCATTCTAAGAAGTGTTGAAATGTGTCAGTGCACAAAACAGGTGGTAAACTATCATTAAAATATTCTCCAATACCATGCAAATATAACTCACTTTTTTTCTTAGACTCATATTACGACCAAGGTTACCCATAATATATTTCAACATTTGATATGGTGATAATATTATCAATCATGTTCACCTTCAATTCCTCAGCAAGTAACATAAAAGTTTGATCAATATTTGCATTTTCCTTTGCAGACACCTCCAGGCTGTGCACCATAGAATTGTCCATGGCCCACATCTCCACCAGACGTTCAACTTCTGCTTTTTCCACTTCTCGGAGTCGCTCCATGTCACTTTTGTTCCCTGAACGAGATCACAAAGTCATGTATTACCTTGAAACTTCAATCATTTGCAATAATACCAGACAAGTCTACAGCATAATCTTGCTAACTAGTTTTTGTTTACTGATTCAAAAAATAACCTGAAATGCATGTTATTACATAATTAGCCAGTCACAAATTTTGTAAGTATTTTCTAGTCACAAATTTTGTAAGTATTTTCTAAGACTTTCAATTATAACTGAAGATGGTCAGTGGTTGAACCACATTTAGTCAAGTTTATTAAATTATATTTTGATGATTATCATAGCTTGACTTGCTCTTTCATCCATACAGTTGTAAAATGTTTCAAGAATGCTTTATTTATTATCAAATATTTCAAGAATGTATTATCTATAATCCAAGTTTTCCACTTCAATAATAATAAGTCATAAAATCACAAAAATAATCTCACTCTATGAGGGAACAATTCAAATACAGAATGCCATCCTAAACACCTTCCAGGACTTTCATAGTAATGCATCACTGACAAGCGAGTTAATGAAGTCAATTGCTCAAAGCTTATCAGCTCATTCTCTTAAAAATACTTCACCTCTGAATTAGCAAACCCAATTCATATACATTGGAACTCTGACTTAAACACTGGGTACTTTAAATTTTGAGAGTTCTTCAACACTGGGTGGAAATTTTTATATATATAAGTGTTAGGGCTCCTTATAATATATTGCATAAATTCCATTTGTTTTTATTGGGTTAAAAAAAATCATTTTTAACAATAAGTGATCAGTGGATAAAAATGTGAAACATAAAGCAAAAATAGGGTTATTTAAATAGTTTATACAAACATATATTGCAGCTCATCTTATCTTCCGAGTTGCAACAAGCACAATAAAAATGATTCTTATTTGAATTTGTAAACATTGCATCATCTTGCATCATGACTAAGTCTCCTAAAATGGGTATGATGGTTAAGAAAGACATAATTGAGCTGAATAAACAAAATTATAGCATTAGAAAGTTTGCTCAAAATGTGAAGCCTTCTCAGTGTCATCCGAAGGATTATTGAGCGGTTCAAACACACTGGACAACTGTACTCCTTAAAGTAAGTAGACCAAGAAAAACATTCCCCCAGGAAGACAGAATTATTAAAACACTGTCTAATAGATAGATTCAAATCAGTCTTGTTGAACCAGTAGTCAAATGTTTCCTTCAGTGATGAAAGCAAATTGAATTTATTTGGCTCTGAAGTGAAAATATTTATAAGATATAATGGTGAAAATTAGCCAGCAAATGCATCATAAGACTTAAGTACAGTGGTGGCAGGGTCATAGTGTTTGAAATACTTTCCAGTCAAGGAATGATGCTTTTATCAGCTTTAATACAAAGTTAAATACAGAAATATTTCAAAGCATGATTCAAGATCACGCCATTTTAATAATTCGAAGCTTAAAGTATGCAAATCCCATATTCATACTAGATAATGCTCCATAGCATGGTTCTTATCCTTGCATGGATTATCTGAAAGAACAAAATTAGGAAATTATGGATTAGCCACCCCAGAGGCCAGACCTAAATCCAATTGAGAACATTTGGAACACTTTGGGAACATGAGTAATGGCTAAGAATTCAACAAACTCCTTAGATTTGTGGCTCAAACTTCAAGGGAATGCAGAAAAATTTTGAATAATATCTTTTTTGAACCCATTAGAAACAAATTGAATTCATACACTATAATATAAAAAGCCTTAGCTATCCTGTATAAAAATTTCAGCAAAAACATACTACCAGCACTCAAGAAATCTTAAAATTTAAAAGTGTCTCACATTTTTGGTGGACAGTGTAAATACTTCTTCATTTAGAAAAACTAACCATAAAAACGAAAATTAGTTACACTTAAAAATCAAGGCAATTTTTAATTGCAAATCAAAATCAATTTGTTCATTGGAAATGAATTTTCCGAATTTTTTTGCTTGAATGATTAGTTTCTCATTAGTGTATAAAATTAGACGTTCATTGTATATATGTGGACGGGTTTGTAGCAGGCTATGTCTGTGCTGGTACATTGGAATGCGAGAGGCGTGCAAGACGCTGCGTGCATTTTAAGCATAGGCATCGTATGCCCCTTCTCAAGCAAAGTTAAGTATGCAGTGGCGAGAGCAGACAGCAACGTCAGCTAAGAAAATCCCAAAAATTTGGAGAATGCAGGGGGACGAATTGCTCTGACCGCAGCCCTAAACATAGGCCTGAGAAGCCGGTCAGGCGGAATGCAGAATACCGAGGACCCGATGCAGTTTGGGAGATAGGAGTC
>VOMN01089324.1:0-55262 GCA_014899125.1 Orchestia grillus | reverse complement strand
TATGAATAAACATGTAGAAGTATGTATAAACTGTGTTGAATCGTCAATATTGGAGCACTAAATTGCGATAGATCAAGTACTGATAGAGCGTTTTATTAACCTTAACTGTCGTTGCCTGTTGTTAATGATGTGTGGATTAAAACTGATCAGAAATTTAAGTTGGAGATATTTAACGTGAATACGAGCATTTAAGGTTGAGATATTTTTTTAGTCTATTTACTTTGTGTTGAATTTCATACCACTTGATTATTAAATTAGTTTTAATATGGGTATAACTCAAATGGTAATGATCAAGCGCGCCTATTTCGTAGTTTAATGGAACGCTAAAGCTGATTCTCATAAACAATCACTTTTCAATTGATTTTCGACAGCTCAAGACTGAACGCTAACATGCTAACATTGACTTCCTGCAACCATCCGTGTTCGTAGCCTGTGTGTTTAATCTTGGTGCTATGAAGAGTTCTTCTTATTTTCCTCCTACGAAAGTCATTGCTAGTATTGCTTGCGGGAAGCCCGCTTTTCTAACCTGATTTAATTGAGCTTCAGGAATGCATGCTCTGTACGAACGTTCGCAGCAACGAGCGCTGCCAAACCGACCACTAACGCATTATGTCAAGTCTCGTCTTGCTTTGTGGAACCAGCCTTGCGTTCCGCACTCCTATATATCGGTAGACACTCACGATTGGCGTTCAGTTTTACACGTAACTCAAGCGTATGATTCCGTAAATCTTAACAACTCAAGTAGTAAAATGAGGATTCTAAAAAAACTGAGCAAATATTTCGCTTGGGGGGGATTAGAAAATTAAATTGACGAAGCTAAATATTTTTTTGCGTTACATCACGGTGATTTGCATTACAGAATTTTACATGACGATCTAGTCACTGATGAACGCATGATGTAGTTGGAAAAAGCTCGTTAGAAATTAAATGCCCGTCTAAAGAGTAAGTTCTCATTTAATCAGTTTCGTTCAAGATCGTAATGTCTCATACCCTACTATTTTCTTCATTTTTTTTTATCTAAATCGGGGTTGCGGCTATCAAACTGCTTAACTTGTCATGTAGCCGCAAGAAGCGCGAAATTCCTAATGGATTTAATGACCTTATCTCATTTTCGTCGACAATGGAAAGCTTTTGTCTCAATTTTACGATTTCATACTGTGCTAGACTGCGTTACCGCATTTCAGACACTACGCACTGTGGGCGAGATAAAGTTCGATTGAGTTCATCAAGAATTTTTTAATCTGTTTGTATGAGGAGGTCTGCATCAAGACCGTTCGTACTCTGTAAGGTCAGTAATATTTATTTGATTACTTCGTCCGCTTCGGTGTCCTTGTACACTACATTATTTTCCGGAAGATGTCTGAGCACTGTTCTTACGGAGCCTAACGATCGTCCTTAAAATTTTCCGCCATTTTCTTTCGTCTTTAGGAGGCTATTTTGGAGTTGTTAATAAATTATCACATGTTATGAAAATACATGCAGTACATGACTGGAAAAGCAGCGGCTAGGAGAATGAGATTGCTAACCATAAAATACATTTCTGTGATTAACTTTTGGTTCGCATTTAACTGAAAAGGAAAACGTATACATGTACTTAGAATATTCTCACTGACCAATCCATTGAAACGTTAAAAAATGACTACGTCGTTTTAGATATTGAGCTCGATTGGTATGCTCAAACAGTAAATTTAAGAAGAATTTTAGAGCGAGGTGCGTAAATTTTTAATAATACTCATAGCGTTTCTCATTGTGAATCAAGGTGTCGTAATTGTATGCTCCTAAGTGATGATAACCTTAAGTGACGCTCCTTGCCAAGTGATGGTAAGAACTGTATACTTCCTAGTAACTAACAGCAAGCTTTTTTCAGTGACGACGGGCATATTCACCTCATCGTACCTCAAAAGTTATTTCAACAATATTTTATTTCATTGGATTAAGCGGTCATGGCGGTATAATTTTAACTTGTGATGCAAGTTTGATTCTTGTCAGAAAATAATTCGTCATTCATATCTCCCACTAATTCTGCGATGGTTTGAAAAGGATTCTCGCGATTATTTCCGTAGAGTTATTGTCAGCAGCAGGCACCCGCAGTCGTGGTGTGGTGAGACGGACTCATGCAGTGCTGCCCTGGACGCTGGTTCGAATGTGTGTGGCATCGTCCACTTCTCAAAGGAACTGCCTCGCAGTCCTAGGCTACTTCTTTCCTCTTCATTTGAGGGAAATCATGTGTTTTTTGCATATCACTTCAATATTGGTGAATGTTTCAACACTTCTCTGGTATTGAACCCTAAAGAAATTTTTCACCTGTCTATACGAAATTAAAATCCAATCATAACAACGTCTAGTGTTTAGTGACTGCGTACGCGCTATGATGTGGTTGTTGCATCAGGAAAATTAATATTTGGGTTTGAAACGGTGGTGTCTGGTTTGCGTCCTAATGTTTACGGAAGCTTGAGGCAAAACGTTTCAATCAGTTTTGGTGTAATGATTGAATTATTTTTTGTTGAAAAACCTTCATTTTTCATTTTTTTATTCGCTTACTGCATTATCAATAAAGTTCGACTACCATAGGGTAGCGTACGTTTAATTATGGCAGGTTAGGGTGAATTCGTTAAAAAAATACATTTTACCTATTTTCTTTCTGACTGGATAAAAATGGTAATTATTTCGTGAAGTTCGCTAATCCTGCACAAATACTGAATTATTTGTATCAGGTTCAGAAAGAGGTGGAAAAGTTTTGCTGTTGAGGTTTGTCTAAAAATTATTTAGAAGACCCTCAAGCCTGCTGGCCTGTGAAACAGGTAGTGATCAAAATAGTTTGAAGGTCAGAATCGATAATGAAGGTAAAGAATACGAGTAATTAGAGAAACGTTCGTTCCATCTTGATATTTAATCGCAAGCGGAAATTGATACGTTACAACGTTTCATTAATAATTTCGGTCTAAAAGGGAAAATTATATAAAAGAAGAAATGCGATGATTGTAAGCTAAATACATAATTTCAAGTACTTAAGTGGAAACATCTCGCAAATACCTAAAATACAGTGTTATGAAATCATTTCTGATCCATACATTGAAATTAGCATAGAGCCAGTAAATGGAAGCGAAAAATAACGTTTGACAACTCTCCGTAAAGTGTGGATACCATTTGGGTGTCAGAGCTTGGGGTGTGAGAGGAAGGAAAACAATTTCGCTCGAAGCGTGATGCATCAACTGAGCAACTTGTGCTATGAGACGGGAGCAACATGTTGGGGCTATGGGATTGAGATGAGAACCGGGCCATCAGGTGTCGATTCAGAGAGAGCGGAGCCAAAAAAGTTCTTGGTTTGAACTAGTTCACTGATTGTGTGAGAAACGACAAATGAAGAAAAGCGATGATACAAACTCATAAGAAATTGGTCCGAAAAAATGTTACAGATGAGAACTGAGACTGAATGACGTACAGTCAGTGATTTTTAAATATTGATTGAAAGCAGTTGAGAGTATGGAACGACTTAGCGGCCTGTTCGATAAGGGTCCTGCGGTGTAATACGAAAAATTTCTCGAGTTCAGTAAAGTACTTTTTGATCACTATGATGTATGAAAGCTCTAATTCACAACAATTTTTTTTGACCTTAGATAGTCCTACACTAATTTGTGCCCTGCACCCCTAATTCACGGTCTCGAATCGTAAGAGACTTTTCACTGACTTTTAATTGATATAAGTTTTTTGAAAATTAGTACTCTCTAATGTAAATAATTTTCCCCAGATAGTGTGCAATGAAATTCTATTCGTGGTGTTTTAACAAAAGTTATATAGTTGGAAATGCTCCGCCTTACTCTGACATGACCATGAAGTTCAAGTCAGTGATGGTCGGATCGCTTTGTCATTTCTCGTCTTACAAAGTGACGGGGTGGACTTCAGTGAATATGTTACTTTAATGCTATAGTTTTGTCGATATTGCGTCATTGAAGTCATATTTTTGCAGTGGTGGTAAATTTTTTAAAAATTACATTGTCTGAGATTCGTTGTATTTTTGTTTAGAAGTAAGCGAAGGTTTCTGAATTATGTTTTGTTCATGACTGATTTTACTATTGATATCTAATAATTTTTCTAGTTGTTGCCACTGCAGTAAGCATCCTACGTCTGCAAAATTTAACAAAATTAGATTTTTTAAGATTTTAGGAAATAATCAAGTTCTTACAACTTTGGTGTTAAGATGCAAGTCAGACAACATGATATTGGGTACCTTTCTTAGATCCTGGAAATTGTTTCATACAAGTTGAATGGATGAAAAATCTTGTTTGATTGATAGTGGAATTAGCTAGTGATGGTGTGCTTAACCGTCAGTGGACTTCAGAATTATTCGTGGGTGCCCCTTCAATTGTATCTGATTATATTAAAAAAGCCGCTGTGCAGTACGTTCTTCAGGCCCGCATAAAAAATAGCGTAGAATTTGGTTAACTTATTTTTTAGTCGTCGGTGTTTATGACGATCAGGATCAGTACTTGGTACATATTTTTGTTAATTGATAAGTATTGTTTGAATTTAATAAACCTGTTGCGTGGCTTATTGGTGCGAAAGTATATGAAGTGCATGATGAAGAACCTTCGTTAATTCCAACACGTTTTACCGTTGGATTTTTAATGCCTTACTACTACTGGGGTGGTGAAGGATGAGAGGAATGTGTGGTTTAAGCTTCCTTTTCCAAGGGAAGCGCTCCTTGGTTACGTGAAGTTCCGTGCCTGAGCCGGGATTCGAACCCTAACGTCCCAGCTGCGAGGCTATCACACGCTAACCAGTACGCAATGGAGCCCACAAACAAAATTCGCCGATGACGAAATTCCGTAAAAGTAAAAGTTCTAATCCTTAGAATAGTCTTTTAGTTATTATTAGCTTCCAATTTTCCCAATTTATGTTACTGATTTTCAGATTTAGCTGTGGCTGCGAACGAATGGGCCTTTCGATGACTGTGTTATTATTGGAATTTAGTCGACAAAGTCAGATAAGGGATTTTCGCGATGTGGTTAATTGTTTACATTCCACTGGGCTCACATTTTGATATTTTTCGCACGCAAATGATCGAATGATGAGAGTAATTTATGAAGTGTAGTATAACTATTGGCCGACATTTTGATTCGTCTCATAAGTAAACTTCATTTTTGGAAACTCTACTGATACAAACAAGCTTGAATCCGGTGCCGATTTTAGCATAAATTGAGATAGAGTGGTTAGTTACGCTCGTTACCTTATTTCGAATCCTTGCCAATTTTTTTACGTTTCTATAACAGTTGAAGTTACGATAAGTTTTGGTGAATGGTAGTGAAAATTTTCATTTTTGTGCAAACTCTTGGGAAACTTCAATCCTGCTGAGCACTGATAGTAAACGTGTAAAATCTAGGTAGTGTAATAGATAATTTGCGAGTGTCGTCATCCTCGGGGCATAGGAGAGCCAATAGGGTTAGGTTTGTCTGGCTTGAGCTGTGAAGACTGGCGTCCTCATGGAAGCATCGTTTGGTTACCTCAGCTCTAGGTAGGCCTTCAGAACTTTTACCTTTCACGTCCACTTTAGCTTTTTTAATTTTTGTACCTTATTTGCTATCGCCCATTTATTTTTTCTTCCTCATCCTTCTTAAATTGCTGTTTCTATGCACCGGGTATCCTGTGTAGGAACACATCTAGTGCATAGATTTCCCGATCTCAACATGCAGTCTATAGTAAATGGTCCCTTTTCTTCACTCTATGGATTGAATTCCGTGTGGATAGAGAGCTTAAACTAACTGATGATAATAATGATCAAATGCATGTGGTAATAATCATCAAATGCGGAAATGAGTGTCATCAGACATGCTATAGCATCTTTACCTAAATCAGGGAAACGAGAAATAGTTTTTCGGTACAGAGATTATATGCAGCTTTTCGCCATTTAGAGATCTTTGTTCTTCAATATCTTGCATTGATCTTTTTTCATAAAATAGCTCCTTGATAACGCTTTTCCCGGTTCACGGTGAGCATCTTCAAAATTGCTCAGAGTGAAGTAAACTTAAAATCCAAATATTTTTGCCGTGCTGAGTTATTCAGCTACTCCAATACCATAATTTTCAGCGCAAATCTTCACGCAAGCGTTCAACGAGTTTTAGATGGAAATTTTCGATCTCTAATTTTTAGAGAAAAATTGTTTAAATAGGCAACTTGCATTTCCTTAGACTTGACTATTGGTCGATAACAATTAAGCCGCGGTTAGCGTAGGAGGTCTGTTAGCTTCATCCCCCCAACTTTTCTTATGCATATAATGTCCTCATGCGTTTGTTCATGACAAGCCTGTGTGAAGTCATTACCGAGGACTATGTTTCATGTCAAGTCCATCAATACTTAAAGAAATTGGGAAGAACAAACTGTACGAACATCTCGCTATCAGTTTCACTTAACTCTTAACTTTTATCATGAAGCTCATTTTGTTCGAGGTAGGTTTATTGCATGAAAGGAATTGTGAAGGAACTATGAATTTATCTTATCGGGAGAAAAATACTCTGAAATGTGATATTATTCGTGTCAATTACGATAAGGACAATAAAATATATTTAGCTGCGTGAATGTTTACCGTGTTGGCCCTTTACTCGCGTTGAGTAAGCTAAGGTAGTGCTTAATGGTGTGTGCATTAATCTTGTCTAGCTGTTGATGTCCTTCGATATTACGCATGTTTAAGCCTTCACGGAATGTGGTCAGCTAAGAAGAACATTGCGCGAGATGCTAGTGCACACGAATCTAAATGTTACTCCATCTGCTGATGCTATGCTTGAGAAATAGTTTTGAAACACTGCAATTTAAAAAAGTTTAGTTACTTAATTGTTCTGTTCACGTTTTTTATACGATTTACCGTGTTTTAAAAAATTGTAATGAAAATTCATGAAGGTGACTGAACTAGCGGTACGAGCTCAATTCCCAAAATTTTCGAATTCGTTGTGCTGATTTCGTTGCATTGCTTATTTCTTCTCGCAATTATTGCTCCAAGATTCATTCACTTGTGCCCGCATATCTCAATGGCTACCAATACAACTATCATCAATATTGCATAACGAGTGTTTCAAGTAAACTCTTAGTTTTTGACGTACATATTACTTTCTGTATTTCACTATGGAATCGGCCTCCAGGTGATCCAGAAATTAATACTGCAAACGTCAAGCAGCTGTTGCCCACGTATCTGCGCTAATTTTCATTCTCGTTCATTTTCTTTTCTTATTCATGTTAAACATGTGAGTCATGTTGGTCCTTCAGTTCAGGTGGGGAACTCCGGCTTCGGCCATGCATGGAACGTCTCATCCATCGTAATTCAGCGTTCTTTTGCTACGCTGATTATTATCTTATTCGTCCCCGGTAGACTTGGCGCCGTGTATGGCATCACTATACAACCCCGCCCTTATTTCGAGCCATGCGATTCCCAGGTGCATTCCGTAAGATCGATTTGACCTTCAACTACGGCACTCCGTAGGTGCGGGCCCTCCCGATGGTATCCTTGTAGAGCGCCACGGTCCGTTCTGAAGGCCTCGGTAACGCGCTCTACGTATATGCTGTTAATAATGTAGCGAGCAAATCCTTTCATAATAAAGTAGTATTTTTCTAACCATCTGTCAATAATGAATCTTTTTCATTAATTCTTTTGACTTTTTAGGGTGGAGTCGTCTGTGAAGTTTTTTTTCATTTGAATGTTCCTTTTTTTTCAACAAAAAGTAGTTTTTCATTCAACACTCGCGTGAGAACATTTTGAGATATTTTTTGTGTTACAGTATTGTTAAATTTTAGTTTATTTGTATTTTTCATTTCCATTTATAGCTCTGAAATTTTTTTGGAGGATATAGGTGGCTTACTGATAAGCCCTGTTATAGACTGTTTACGTACAGTTGGACATTGAGATTCTTTAATTACGTGCAACATGACAAGCTGCACAATGAATTTGAATAGACACGGCTCAAAATTCGTTTGATCAGCTTTCTACTGTCGCTATTCTTAGGCGTTAGGAAAAGGCGGAGGTAGTCTGTGTTTCTAAAGTGTAATGCTGAGTTTCACTTTTAATTCTCGCGGTATCTGCAAATTTAAAAACTTTAGAGCGATTATGCCATCTGGACTTTTAAGCAGATTGATCTCATCAATCATAGCAACGATAGGAAGCGCTATCCCAAGTGCTGTCAAAAAAGGGGTTTAGTTTGCATTGGTGCTGCTAAGGAATTATGTATTTGTCTGATCGTGAAGCTAAAGAGTAATAAGGCTTAGAATTGCAGTTCTCAAACTTTACGTAAGTCATAAATAACTGCGAGTCTGCTCTCATTTTTAGGTTGATAAACGGTTGCTATTTCGAAACGTGTCGTGTGATCTTTATGTTTTCTATCCTGGTGAATTGTAATATTGATTTCATTTGTTTCGTGGAAACTAGTCTTCTCGCACGCCCGGGTGGAGGCCGGCTGGTGTGCCAAGCACGTTCCTTCTGATTAGCTCGAATAAAGGAAGTTTTTCGCGCAACCGCCAGAGGCCCCTCATGGATGCGGCAGTAGCATTTGTGGTAGAGTTCTGTTGTTAGATTTAGGTTTTTCCTTTCTTCTGGACAAATTTCACATGAAAACGCTCATGTATTTGTGTCTAGGTGTCCTTCTTCATCCTACTTTGTTTTCATGGTGCTCATGTATTTTCGTTTGTTGGCCTGAGTTATCGCGTAGAGAGTGATACTTCCCATCCTTCCAGTCTTCACTGTACCAGGTCCATAGTTTCACCGAGACAATCACGGTAACTTTGGAACTGCTTTTAAATCGTTTATACTTTTATTATAAGGAATTGTTTCCCATCCTTGGGTCGTATTCTTAACTTCATTAGAACCTTTTTAAATAACGATTTACTGATAGGTGAGCTTTTTTCAATTTTTGTATTATAGGAGCTTTGTATTTTAAGTTAGCTTCGTGGAAATATTAATGATTTGGTATGCCATATAACGTATTTATTATCGAAGGCGTTTGTTGTACACTCTGTTTTAGTGACGACTAGTTTGGCTGGTCATGTATATGAATCAATCCTTTATAAATAGTAATCATTTTTTCGTTTCCTTTTATCTGGTCAGTGATAAAGTTAACAATACTGTATCTCTAATTTCATTTCTGGATTATCATTGCTCTTCTGAAGGAGCTTTCAAGCAGTTCGAGGTGCTTGATAGAATGGTACAGTTTTCTTTCCATATTAATTATCCTTTGTAAAAGCTGTTAGCTCAATTGCAAAAACTTGAAAGTTGTTGATTATGTACCGATATTTTACCCTACTGTGGTGGGACTGGTTCCTTGAATTCCTCAAAACTATGTATCATAGATCCATCATTCCACCCCGCGGCACACTGGTGTGCCGCTCTTTTCAGAATTTTGGGCTTCCAAGGGAAGCACTGTACTACGGACTTCTCTCAGATTTAGTTTGATACATTCATTGCCATTTTTTTAATAACGACCTTCTGTAAGTAAAGGAGATAAGATACCAGACTTGCTTATTCAGAGGGGGAAGTTACGATCGTAGTATAACGAACATCATCGAAGCTCGTTTTTGGCAGATTTAGAATTATTTAATTCTACCCCTAGCGAATGCACCTATGTAGATTTTTCAGATATGGATATTAAGTATGCAGCATATTGTATGTCGCCCTGTCTTATAAGACTACTAGGGACGATCGGGGTTTTGAATTCTCGTCTTCCCGTACCTGGCCGCTGGCTCGCACTTACGATGAGGCGGCCCGTTATTTTAATCGCTTCAGCAGCCCTTTTGAGATGTCTTTTTACACAATAAGACCATATATCCTTGAAAGATTTTGCTGGTATCTCACTGACTACCTATTCACCATTACCATGCACACAACAAGTAATTAGGCACCCGTGTGCTGGTGTCTGAAAACTTTTCTCTCGCAGCTGTTGGCAGTATAGAAGCTTGCGCCGTAAAATTAATCATGAGACATGAAGGCTCATGGCATTCTCCGCCTAAACGAGCCCCAATGAGCAAGTGACCTCCAGCGTCCTGGAGTGTTTGGCGCTGCTCCAAGAAGGGGACCAGTTTCTCCCGCCTCAGGGCGGGTGCAATTCTTTTAGTTCTTCACTGCATCTCACCCGTCTGGTTCCAGCGACTCGAGTCGCCCAAGCTTCACTACTGTCATCCTCCTCTGTAACGTCGTAGTTGCCCGATAGGATGCTGGTTTTATTGGGGAGATTCCAGGGTTCAAGAAGGGCTTCTGCTCAGTAGGTTTTTAAATCGTGCGACCTAAGAAGCTCCTTTCTTTTATGAATTGGAAGTCCACAGTGATTTCTTTTAGTGATGTTCGTATAATTTTTATTTTTAATACGCTTCTTTGCGCAGTTATGTAAATATTATTTTCATAAGTTCGGGACAAGTGTTTTCCTTCCTTGGTGCTCAGTTTCTTTATTGACGAATATTTTCTAATTTTGTGGCAAATTCAAAGTTTCAGCGTTGTGCCTCCAAAATAAGCTTGGCTGCCCCAAGAGTCCAGCTCCGCCGTACGACCCTGCGGCTAAACCGGTCGGTCGCGTGCGGTAGGTTCTCTCGTGAGTTTTTTCCTTCGTCACCAATTATTATTGCTTCAAACAATAAAGTTTTTGAACCGATGACAGTATCAGCTAGCACACATTTTTTGTGAAATCAACCTATTTGGGTGAGAAGAGTTAATTAAAATTTTACCTCGCGGTGCGTGCGCTCGACAGCAAGTTTTGTCCGGAGGGTCAAGTTCTTTAGTTGTTTTTTCATGCGAGAATTCTACGCAGTTATGCATCAGCGTCGCTCAACACGTGATATCCACGTGCAATCGACGTGGAGACTGTCTGGAAGATTTGCGGTGAGTTCCTCCACTTGCGTTACCGTGAGTGTTCCACGCAATCACGTCTGAATTGTACTTGGAACCTTTAGGGGTACTTGTACTTCAGCACTGCGTAAAAAGTCTCCTTGAAAATCGCATTGTAACTGTGAATCCATGTTAGAACAATTCCTTGCTCAACTCTTAAATGAATTATTACTGTGAGGTATAACGATTTTCATGGCAGCCAGATAAATTTTTCTCAGTTCATGGAAATTATTCAAATTCTTTCAGCGTCCACGTTGCGTAGACGAATGGCTTGGTTTAGGTAGCGTTATTCCTTCTACAGCTTTTACCATTGGAATTTGCGCACGAAATGTTTCGGGAGAGAAATTTTGTATGGATGGCCCTTCGCCTTTAGTGAGGAGCAAATCTGATAAGATTTTGCGAAACTACTTTGCATTAGCTAGCTTTGCATTAACCGCCAAGACTTTTTCATGACGTCCATCACTCCGATGTGGAAGGGATCGATGTCTATTTTTCACCTTTGTAGATGATGGTGCCGTCTAATCAAAATTAGGCCCTCAGAAAAGTTTTCTGACGAAGTTTTAACTTAGTCCATTTAGGGATTTGGCAACCCTTTTATAATAGATTTGCTCAGATCTTTTCAAGCAGTTTATACATAAGGTGTCTAGCCTTTTCAATGTTCATTGGTAACATATTCCTCAGAAATACTCGGGCCTGCTAACAGTAAATTTAACTGAGCTGGATTTGGGAATCTGATAAGGTTGTTTTTTAAAATTGGGACGATCTTGTTTCTCATTTTCCACTTCTATTTCTCGCAGAGGTGGTAGCCGATGTGCTGCATTGGAGAAACCCTACTTATTGACACTCTTGTTCCTAGTTTATATCACTGTTATTTATTCTGTGTGATATATTCATTTGTCCAAGCGTCGCTTTCGAACCGAATGCGATTCAGCCTCTTCATAATGGGGCATAATAATTAATAACTCGATCTGAAAATAGACATCGCGTTTTTTTAGCGACAATATTAATATATGGAACGTCACTCTCCGTCAATCCCGTGAGGGATGATATCAATAAATTAATCCATCCTGTGAGGGATGAGGATATGATGGAATGTCTTTCTCCATCAATCTTCAGAGATATAGTATTGAAAAGAATTGCACCTTGAGAACTCGACCCTCCTGAGAAATTAAGGACAGATGTTTTGCTCTCACTCGGGTGAGAAGCACGTCCTTGTTAGGAGATTCTACGGGATTAGTGATTTTGTTACCACCACTCGACCAGTAAAATTTCATACGGGCATCTGTTGTACATGGTATAGTTCTTTGGTGAGGTAGATTTTTTCTATTTCATATATATATTTTCTCTCTTCTGGGAGAGATTGGCATGCGGTACAAGTCACTTCATGTTAAAGTACCTCAATTATTTACCTGTCGAACTAACGTATTCTTTGTCGACTCTTCGGTCCTTGGGAATGCGAATGCACAAACTCAGCCCAACCCGCCTTTATGTTGCAGCCAGTCTTGCCTGACATTCTCACCTGTACAGCTGCACATGCGCTCTCTAACAGGATTCAGACTAAAGCCGACGCATTTGCTTCAGGGGTTGGATAAAATCGCGGGAACAGAAGAGGGTTTACTGTTTTAACGAGTGCTTAATGCAAATTCATATTTGTTGTATAACTTCATCGTAGTTTGGTTTATTCATCTTATTTATTGATAATTTATTTGCTGAGATCCTGACGAAATATATTGCAAGCTAATTACAACCTCATGGAGTTAAAAAAGAATTCGATAGCCCTCTATATGCAGGGGCTTCTGTCACCAGAGCAGCCAGAGTTTTTTATATTTTTAAGCTATTGTGTCAAAGATCATGAGAAATTTAAAATGGAAAGCAAAATTTATAGTTGGAGGAGTAACTTTTGCTGAACTTTGAAGCTAATCAAGAGACCGTTGAACGTTGAAACGCTTTGTGGTGAAAAATTACTTGACAGTTAACTACGCACTAGGGTAATTGCATGGTGGCATCGTGTGACTAGCTTGGTTTCAACTATAACTGTTTCAACCACAGCTGTTTTCAGGGAGCTCAATGAAGCGGAATATCATGAAATAGTCCCGCACCGTCAGGGAACGTTTGCTTTCTCAAGGAAATGCTCAGAAGAGGTTATACGAGCAAAGACCGCCAGGGCTCATCCATAGAACAATTGTAACAAGTAATATTCTCTGACTAGCTCAGCTTTTTCCCACTGCATGAGTGTGCGGATGGAACTGACTCAGAAAAATATTTAATTCTTACTGCATTATTTCTATAGTGAAGTAAGTTAGGGTCAATGACTACTTTGGGGAGTCGTATCTTTGTATTTTGCTGGTCCAACTGTAGCTGGACTAGGTAGGACGGCCAGCGAGGATTGTCTCAATATTTTCAGTAATTTAGTCCATCCCACGATTCAGACTTGTATACCGTTATGGTGAGTGCATATTCGAGGATAACAACGCTCAGGTTTCAGTATGCCGTACCACCACTCGTATAGTTCAGAACTGGCAAGAAGTGCCAAGTATGTAATGCGCTACAACACGTGGGCTTACCCGACCATCTCCAGATTTCAACTCTTGGACTGCAATTCTCCATGCAGGAAAAATTTTTTGTTGACGAATACTTCCGTAGTGAATGTAAAAATAAAGGATTTTGTTTTCACAAATTTGGTTATCCTATTAATTTTCCTTCTAATCTAAATTAGCCTATTCGATTCATGAACACAAATTTCACCAAAATTAAAAAATTTAAAATAATACGTGTTACTGCAATGGACACTCTAGGTTAGGTTAAATGATCGCGTGTACCATGTATGCCGCAGGTCGAAGTCGGTGTTAATATTTTTCAATACCGCTAATCTCTGCAGTCGTCTCTCAAGCAGGTAAAGCAGGATTAGCTGGAGAAATGGCTGAAAGTTCTCCTAAAGAGAGTCAGAAAAATGATCGAATCAAATGCTAGACGCATCAAAGCTGTTTATAAAGCAGTAAGAAAACAAACTCTGTATGAAGTAAATATAATTAGAATTGAGGTGTTTCAATCATATTCCGTAGCGCTATTCGTTCGCCATTTTATTTACAACTTAGTTTCACTGTCTAATTGCAGTAAAACTAAGCTGATTGTACTTTGCATTCGTCTTATTCAAAATTATTTAAAGTTTCCACGACTTTATAATATATACTTAGATGTTAAAACTAACGAGTAACAGTTTTTTCATTTACTAAAAAACTGTTGACAAAGAATCTAAAGAATCTTCGGCTATCATACAGGATCACCTTAATTTAAAAATTTCCTGTTCAAAAACGTTAACCTGTATTTAAATGCGTTCATATGCTTACAGCAAACATAGTTTATTTGTGAATGACGCGTCGTTTGAATATTTCAAATTATAAAGAAAATTTTAATTTTATATGCTAGAAGGGTGCTGTTATACGAGCAATTTCGAAATTCGTTAATATTACTCTTTCTCGACCTATGAATGCAAATTCGTTTTTTCATTCGAATTGGTTAATTCACATGTGGTTGTAAATAATGCACCTGCGTTCCACAAAGTGATGCTAGTGTACGACATTCACAGAACGGATGAGCTCTTTGTAATCAGGGAATTGTAGCGCTGCGACCACCTGTAATTCGCATAACTCCCATTGTTGCGGGTAAACAAATTTTTCTTCACTACTGAAACAGTTTGGCCATTTCTTGTCCGTTTTATCTTGTGAAGGTTGCACAGGTTCATCCATCTCAAAAGTCCTCGTTTTTATCATTAGTGATTCATCCGTGGTGTTTTGTGTACGAAACATCCCGGTGTAAAACCTTACCATGGAGTCTTCCGACGCAGATGCTGCGGTGCTGTTCATTCAGTACCTCGAGGGTAAGTGGCAGTCTCCATTGTGAAAATACATGACTCGTCATCAGTGACCTAAAATAGGTGTACCATGATACTTACGATAAGACAAAGTTGAGACTCTCTGTGCCACAGTGGAAGAGATGACGGTCGGACGAATGTGACACGGGTTCTTCACAATAGAGTTCTTGCAGCATGTGTTGCGGACCTGTCAGAATCTCCGTTGCTGGCTGGCTCTGACAGCACGTTTTGTATTGTATACGGTGTCTCTCCTTCTTGGAGAGACATCGTATCGAATGTTATGTGAGCTCTCAAGAGCTTTAATTATTTTTAACGAATTGTTGGAGAGAATAAAGTTCCTTAGTCATTTTAAGGCGTTTCCCCTTGAAGCTCGTGCTTCTTCCAGGAGTGTAAAGTTACGCGCATTCTGGTGAAAGTACAAATACGTTTATTTCAGATCTATACAATGGCGAATTGTCTTTAAAAATATCCGAGCCTCTTTTATAAATCTCTCGACATCGATGTCGCCTGTATGGCTGGCCTGCCACTTTCATACCATGGCGAATTGTATTCCTTTGTTTTAGCTCAGTTTGTACACGCGTGCCTTCTGAGTTCAAAGTTCTCGTATTCTGGCACTAAAATAATGAGGATGGTCTTGTTTGGTACTAATTTAACTCACAATTGATTCATTGGAATTGAAGTTACAAGCAATGTGAAAATAATTATGAACAGATTTTCATTAAATGTTGATTCAAAATTAAGACCAATATAAACTTCAAGAATGATCGTAGAATTTTATTCTGAACTTAGCTATAGCGCGAAGCCTAACCTAAGGTGAATGTTTAATCAAAGGCGTAATGACGGTCATTTGTCCTCGAGCGCAATTAGAGCCTAGTGCGTTCTGGTACGACTTCTCCAATTCAAATACGGACCGGACATGTTCATTATCATTTGTGTTCGTTGATGAACGTCAACAATAGTCCTGGCTCGTGGATAGACAGTGTAATAACCTTGAACAGAACATAAACCAGGGTTTTCTACGGTGATGGGATATTTGATAGCTCACTTCCTTTACGAAACATTATAGACCGAGTATGAGGTAAGAGGCGGTGATCATCGAAGGCGGGAAGAGAATACGATGAGAAAATCATCCTGCATTTTTCACTTCATTGACACAATGGCTTTAGTACATGCTTGCGATTCTATTTCTTAGCAGAATTATCTTTAGTATCACATTTTTATGATTCGATTTTTAACCCTTTGAGTCCAAGTCGGACACCTCAGTCTCAACTTAGTTTTCACTTGGCACGTCAGGACTGGAAATAATGAACACGTTTAGAAAACTAGATGACCAAGACAAAGGGTTACAAAGTGAGAGGGAGTTGTCAGCGGTTGTACATCGCCTTGCCTTGAGAACTTCAGGCAGCAGTGCTCTTTGGAGCTCGTAAAGGTTACGTTTCAGTGGCTTATCTTGTGTAAATTTTTATTTCTGAAGCCTTTTCTCTATTTTACCTTAATTTGTTTGTTTGACTGCGCAGGAAGGATGGCAGAGCCGACAAACATCGAGGAGCGTCTGGCAGCCCTCCCGAAGCCAGGTTCGATGGCCTCTGTGGAGGACGGAGCTCCGACGACGTGCGTCGTTTTCACGGGAGGACGTCCTAGAGTGCACACCGCCACGTCTGACGACCTCTACAAACTGGGCCTCCAGCCGTACCCTCGGCGGGACCTGACGACACACCACGCCCACCTCGTCACGCGTGCGCTAGCTTCGTTACACGCGCACTGCTCTGTCCTGCAGGAAGATCGAGCTGATCTCCCCAACCCCAACAGTCCTGAGCTCCGAGATATCGGACGCTTTGCCAAGTGCCCCACAGCAGCCGACGGCAACTTGGAGTGCAGTATGGCCAAAGTAGAGGTCTGCAATGGCGAGTGTGGCGACGCTCTTACTTCTGAAGTTACGCAACACAGCATTGCTAATGCTAACCTCGATATTTTATTGGAGAAACTGAAGCCCCATCAAGAATACGATCACATTCGTAGCCATTTAACGAATTTGAGGGGAGATTTAGCCACGCTTATGGACTTCATAAGATTTTCTTCAGCCGTAAGTAAAAAATGGATGGTGAGTGTTGGCCCCATTTGCGGTTCTGACGTCTGGATCAGCCAGTCTAACGAAGAAGAAGATGTGGTCGCACTCCGTCTGAGAGGAGGGTCGTCCCTTCGTGCACCTCCATTCCGGGACGCTGCGTGGGTGTGGCTGACCCTGCTACACCCTGACGTGCTGCGAGAGCGCTACACCGAGCTGTGCGACGCGTACTGCCTCTCTTACAACTCCACGCATCATCGCCTCACCAGCTCGGACCCCGACCACCTGCCAGAGGAGCTCATCTCCTACTTTGACGTCATGAGAGACCTCGGCGAGTCTTTCTTGCACGCCTTCCTTGCAGTCCTGCACAAGTTTGTCGTTTCCAGGACGTGGTTCTTAGATAGAGAACTTCATACAGCTGCCGGTACTGCGAGAATGGCTGAAATTCTTCAATATTTGATTGATAATGGAATAGTGGGCAGTATATTCATTGCCTGACGAGGTGTTAGCGGTATCGCATTTCTTCTTCTGTAGTTTTTTCTATTCTTTTTTATATAATTTTGTGATAATAGCGTAATAGCTTCTTCGTCGTAATGCAATGTACACAAAAGCTTCAATATTTTAACAGTTTAGTGTTAGGAGTGATCATTTTATAAATAATTTTGATTAGTCGTTTTTTGCGATACCTTTTTGACTGACAAAGGTCCATTCAAACAGCGGCATTCCTTAGTATCACAATAATGTTGACTCGCTGGAAACATTCAAGGTACATTCTACATTGTAGCACGTAATTCTATGCCAGCTAAGTATTGAATGTTTTTCTACGTAGATTATATAATCCGTCCAGTTTTGCGTGGAGTAACGCTTCCAATTAACTTCTGAGTAACGCAATCCTCTAAAGTTGGAGCTTAACACGTTGACTCCGAAGTGGGTTATATATGGTACACGCGATCATCTAACCTAACCTGATGTAACCAGAGCACTATCGTGTATAAATACGAATTTTCGAGTTTTCTTCAAATTTGTGTTCATCACTCGAATAAGCTAATTCTGGTTAGAAAGAAAATTAATGGAGTAACCAAATTTGTGAAACCATAATCCTTCATTTTTAAATTCACAGTAGAAATATTTGTCGGCATGTAATTTTACCTGTGCGGAGAATCGGAGTCAACGTGCTAAGTGAAGAGTTCGTTAGCTTGCTGTCTCAGTTTCTTCTCGTCAGCTATCTTTTGGGCGTTGTTGCAGTACCTTCACTGCTTAGCTACTACCTAGCGGTGAACGCCTGTTGTAGGAAGGGTGTTGAGCGTTAAATTTTGCGAGTCCTATTCCTCCTTCCGGTTGAGTGAAGCAAATGATTGTTACTAGTGTATTTTTTAAAACATGTCTAGTTTATTCTTAAGTTAATTTGTTTGAGATATTCACTGTTATTTTGAATTGCCCTCCAAAACGTTAGTGAGAGCAAATCCATTATCCTAGGCGTTTCCCAATGGCAAAGTATTAAAAATTACCCAGTTAGCGTGAATCTGCCCTCAAAATTAACAGATAAATGTTCAGCTGATATAGGAAATACGTTCCTTGAATTATGACGCTATCCGTTGATGAACTATTGCCGTTAATTTTTGGGCTCCAGGGCAACTGGATGTGATAAAATGAATTTGGCACCATGTAACTGAGACAACACAGAGTTTCCCTCCTTTGTTAATGAAACATCTGTAACTGTTTTTGTTTGCACCAAATGTCGGTGAGACGTCACGGTTCTTGAGGTGCCGTGACAACTATCGGAAACATTTAAGGTAGTAAACACGTCACGAACATTTCTATTGCTAAAATTTATTTTTATAATTTTTTGTACTTTCAATGCCATGAAAAATTGAAATCTAGTTTTCGCAGCTAGAGGGTGCAAAAAATGTGTTGGTGAGAATCCCGGTACGATCAGTCTTTTAGCAAATATGTGTGCGATAAGTACATCTAGCCCTTATATGTGGATTTGGTTTCGGACTTTTAAAACCATAACCCACTTTGCTCCGTCTAATCGTACTGGATTGCCAGAATCAAATGGTGGAATTAGATTTCATTAATCTTTTAGCTTTATCGAATCTCTTCAGTGCATCGCGACATTAACATCATAGTCACCGCGTTACTACTCAGTCGCAGATGTGGAGTTTCAGAAGATTAGAACATGGTAATTCAACTAAATGAGATGATGCAGCAAGTGAAATGATGCAGGTAAAATACTCGTGCACACTGTTCTTATAGCAATAATGTCTCAGAACAACGTTAATACGAGGCCATGTCGCGAACGCCTCGTTAATGAAGTGCGCATTTTAATTTTTGCTTGAGTAATGTTTTTAACACCGTTCTAGTTAATATCGAACGTTTGGCATAGATACATTTGTACTTCATGATTTTAAAAGTTTTCGAAACGAAATTATAGTTCCATAGATATATAGAATATGAGTGATCCAAAATGAGCATCTCACGGATAGGAAATTCAAACCGCGAGGAAATGAATATTTTTAATTTTAAGCTCGCTAAATTTTGTACACTTATTTGTTTCGCTGCACTTTCTTCGCATGAATTGTCATGTTGAATGAAGGAATTATTTAATGTATCGACCCGATTATAAAACGGACATTTGTTTTTTAAGAAATAACTTCAATTACATCCCTTTTGACTATTGTTACCCTTGATTATTAAGAACAATTGTAACATACCTGTAAAAAAATTGAAGCAACACGCTAGTTGAACTGGTTAATTATACTCAAGAAACTTGACACGAAAGAGGACCATTTTCTTGAAAGTAATTATTACATTTCACACATCTGAAAACTACATTCCAATTCATTTTATAAGCTCCGTCTCCCCAGCCGTGACATTCTAACAAAATTAAAAAAACCTGGCGCATATGTGCATCAAACTTGAAGCCAGCATCGACTGCCGCGAGTACGAACATGAGACTGAACAGGACTACATTGACACATGGAAGCGAAGCAACACTCGGAAATAGCTTAGGAAGGTTTAGGAGCCGTAGATTTTGAGTGTCCTGTCCATGGAGGTAGACGCGAGGCTGGCGGCGTCCGCGGCGAAGCGCACGCCTGTGGCGAGCGCTGTGTGATCAGTGAACACCCTCAGGTCCGTCCATTGCTTGCACAGGTACACCCTGGTGATATACGAATGACGGTAAAAAACGCAGTCATAAAAGAGATTCTTTGAAGATATACTTGCCTACGTTGACAGTGTAACAGCCGTTCGCTAAGGTTGAGTACTAGTAAACGAGAAGTTTTAACTTATTCTAACCAAGTAAACGAAGAAGGTAACAAAGACGTTCTCGTCTCTGAGATTTATCTCTTGCATCATAAACATTAGGCTTGAAAGATATTTGATGACTTGTTAGTTTACAGAACTCTTTATGATCAAATTCATTTTTCAAAATCCTAAGATATACCTTCCTCTAGATCATAAAAACACTAGTAGATGCGCCGCGCTAAAAATAGCGGGACAAATGGGGTTAATTCTCAAAGTTCGTTCCTCTTATTTAACGTAACTCTGACATGAAATGTTATTTTCAGTGTCACTGATACGGACTACTTTCTCTGACAGTCTCACTGATTTGTTATTAATACGGACGCGCGAATTTCTGCTATCTAAATCCTTCAGAGCGCGACAGAGAAACGGACGTACCAAGCAACGCTGGGCCATTACTATATAATACGATTAAAATTAGATGCGTGCTTCAAACGTACTTCTCACAAACCAGATATAAAAACTAATGTTAAAAACCCTGAATTAGAACCTACTTCTATGAAGGAGCCTTGGACAAGGGATGATACATAGATAGTAAACTAACGTAAGTGACAAAATTGGCCAAACAATACAGTCGAGATATTCTATGTCGGTGGCAAAATGTTGTCTGCAATAACAAAGCTGCTAGAAAACAGCTGCCATAAACTACGATCAAATGAACCATTAATGGAAGATCCATGGTACAGACCTGACATCAGTTCCGGCGACGGCGAGGTAGGTGCCGGAGCGATCGAAGCAGAGGTCAGTAACTTCATAGCCCTCGTCGAGCTGCAGGGTCTTGAAGTTGCGCAGTTTGCGCAAATCCCAGAGTCGCACAGTGGAGTCCTCGGCCGCCGTGGCGAGGTAGTAGCCGTTCTCAGAGAACGCGATCGAGGAGATAGCGCCGCTGTGCCCTGCACCATGCACAAAAGAACGTTGAGCATTTTCAGGAGCCACTTGTTGAATGTATTGTGTGTGCACTTGGGTTTACGAGTAGATAAGAAAAAATTGATCAACGTTTCAGAGAGGTCATGCCGCCGATAGATGATATTATTCCTTTTTAGCATATAAATTTTCGAACCCGTAATTCGATCGGAACTGATGATTACCCATTCTATTTACATGTTTTACCACAAGTTTAAACTTCCTTTACTAAAGAAACTTAACATTCAGGTTTGCTCTAAGCAAGTTCAATACTACGAGCGGTAGCTACAGCGCACCGAAGTAACTATAAGAACACTCTCATACATCACAACTTTTACTATCCCTGCTTTTCTCCCTTTACTGAATCCGTCTGTTTCAGAACTCCCATAACATTTTTCAAATAGTTTTTCAGATGCTCACAATCATCTCTACTTAAATCGTCTAACTAAGCTATTCACTCCTTTTCTTGCTTCCCTTTACTCATTCAGTATCTATTATAATCTTTACCCTCTATCCTTGACTATCGCTTCTTCAGGCTTCATCACTTCATCACTGAACCATTCCCTTTCATGTCTTACAAGAAGGCAAAGGCCATGTGCATCACCAGGGCTCGTATTAGGGCTCCTTCTCAAAATTACCATTACCACTCCCTGATCCATAGTGGTTTTTGCCTTTATTATGGTCCTATGCCACCTTTTCCTAATCTTTTGACTCTCCCAGCTCCAACACTCGACGAACACCAGTTGTGCTCGTAGACTTCCCGAATCATACAGTAATCCAAAACTCCCATCAATCAGAGACGATCATATATACGTTCATCCTCTCGTCAGTATGTGCGCACATGTAAAAACGAGTGTCAGTGTATCACCTCTTTCTCCTGAATTATCTTACATGTAACCCAATGCAAACACTACAAAATTGAGACACTATTCTCTCATAAACCATTCTTTAAGTTCTGGATCCAATCAAGTTAGTTTCCTGTATGAGCTTCATTGCATCTTTTGTATTGACCTCTTCGTTAAGTACCTATGCATGAACATCCTCTATTTCCGTAATTATTCACGCCTTCACTATCTTTTATCTTTGCCCTCTTTTTACCTTATAAAATACATACCCCACACTATACCGCTCCTAACGTGGCCTCTCTACATTCCCTTCAATGCATCAAGGCCACTTTCAGTACCTCGTGTTGGCTGCTACTATTTTGCCATTTTCTCATAATCTTGTTTCTGGATCCCATTATCCCATCTTTTTTTTTCAAACGGTCTTTGAACTTCAATTGCTTCGTAAAGCTTACAATATCGCTTTCAGAAATTTGCATCCCTATAGAAAGTGACACGATACAGTACCTCATTGAACCTTTGTAGCCTTTAGACATAAAACAAAATGACCATTCTATGCCTTTTTCATCAACTCGTTGACGTTTTAGCCACACTTCGCCATACCAACTATATCTGTGAATCACAGACGTGTTATTTGCGGATGAAAAAGTTCAGTAATCTATATTTACATATGAGTGTTAACAGGGCCTCACCAGGGAAGTTGGCCACATTGCTCCTCTCCTTCAAGTCCCAAATTTTGATGGTGGCGTCTTGCGTGCCAGTGCCCAGGATGAGACCGTCTGGATGGAACTGGGCAGCTGTGAGAGCAGAGCTGTTGCTTTGGTCGCTCACCTGCAACGACAAATGGCACAGTGTCAGGAGTAGCGGCATTTCTTATATCAAGTATTACCCAAAGTAAAGCATCCACAATATTCAATCTAAAAGATAATCCATTATTCATATATCTGCAGATAATGATAATAGCCAAGGAGCCTGTCGCTAAGAAGTAGCACGAATCAAATGCAAAAATTCATACACACCTTGCAGAGGACCCTGCCTGTACGTATGTCTGAGAAGGCCCAGTGATGGTCCAGCGAGGCAGAGAGCAGGTAGTCGCCCGTCGCGTGCAGAGACAGGCCCGTCACTGGGCCGTCGTGTGCAGATATCAGCTGCAGTGTCTGGCTCGTGCCAACGTTCCATACGCGAATCTGAGGAAAGCCGTCCGTGCAGTGAAGTTTGAAATGATCTCGTACACACGGCACGCCCAGAGAAAATTATACAAACATGTACACTAAGCCTACAATAATTCGAACTTCATGGATCCAGATTAGCAAAGATATCAGGGATCGGATACCAGTCTAAATACTCGGATCTAGTCCGGATACGTGACAGATTACGTTCGTCGAAAAATACAAAAAAATTTGTTTCCAAGATCATTTATTTTTACAATTAAAAGTTTCAGTGTTCCACCTCTGCCTTGTGTTCAGTAAATGTTCACTTTTGTTTCACATGTATTTAAATGTATGAAATTTGCTTTACCAGGGTTGTTTAATTCATCCGCACGTAATTACAAGAAATTCTTTAGAATTCTGATGTTCAATAGACCGCATAGGTTCTCCCCCCAAAAAAATTTCAGTATTTTTTATGGTTCACTGCATATGAAAAGCAGGGCATGAAAAAGGAATCTACTGAAATGTATACGAACGATACTCGATAACTCGAATCTATTGTTGTGAAACGTGAGCGCTTCTTGATACATATAATACGTAAATATAGTCACTAATGTATAATAATGAGCTCGTGACAAAGAAAATGTTTTCATGAAAAAAGTTCCCCATCACCACAGTTATGAATGGATCTAACTAAACAAGATAAGCCAAATACACCTGTAAAAAAAGAAGTAGAGTTAAAACATCAATCTATTGTACAGAAAGAAAAAACTTCAATCTTAGTAAAATATTCAAGAGAAAAATACACTATCTTGAAACATTATTCCGCAAGACCACTTGTGTTCATTTTTATCAAAATTGAATCTGATGTAATACACAAAAAGAGCAAAAATCACTGCAAGGATTAACTTTCAAGTGAATGTATTTAGCGCAACAACTTTTGATCAACGATAAGACCAACTACCAGACGAAGAAAAGTATCTGTACTAGCTTCAAAGACTCGTGTATAAGAATGCCACAACAGGATCCCTGCTTGCGAAGCAGCTGTGAGCTGTAGCATGAGAACTAACCTAGAGAGCTCATCTTTGCCTGTCTTCTACAAGACAAATCTGGGTCGAGAAAAATAAGACCGCATTTGGCTGAAGCTCGCAGCAACACTACTATAAAATTCAGTGCAGCTAGTAGGCGAGTATAAAAACAATATTTTTGAAAACTTGGCAAAATTCAGACCTACTTGTATGTGTATGAGGGGAACTAAGTGAAGTTCGAAAAGGCTTACGGGATGAACGGAAGTGTCAAAATTGCAGCTGAGCTCGTATGAACTGATTGCTCAGCAGCACAACGAAATGATCGCGTCTCACTTAAAACTGTTTTAATGTAAATTATGGACATAGCTGCTACTATGCAAGCATTCATACACACAAATGGGCTTGGAACAGTCATGATGGAATTTTAAAGGCATTTTAGAGTGAATTACCAGAGGTGGTGTTCAGATACTTCAACACTGGAAAGACATGTAATTATTTAGGGTGCTGTGGATAAGTGTTGACCTGGTAGGGAAGAGACCCGATAAATCTATCATTGTCGTGTGAATGAACGAATTGAGGTGAACCGTTTCTTTATTACAGACTTTTACTTGTATATACATTAGTTGGAGTGGGCATAAAAAATAAGATACATGCGTTAGTGAGAAAGAGATAAGAGGTCAGATTTGGCAAAAACTAAGCCACAGGAAAAGTCCAATGCAGATTTTGACAGAGAGAAATCTAGGTAAATCAAGTGCGTACAGTTAGACAGATCTACGGAAAATACTAAAAGAAGATGATAAATTTGAAGCGATAAATAACTTTGTGTATTCATACATAGAAGAGAGTTAATGGCAGTGTTGTGTGGGGGATGTTAAACTAGCCCAGTTAATGGAAGGTTCTAGAAATAGACTGGTCTTTATTTAAACGTTGGAGCTCGTGTGAGACTGAAGTATAAATTAGCTACTGGGTACATAGGTGAAGGCGTGCAAACTGGCTTAAATGTTTTAATAACTAAATAAATAAAAATAAAGATCGAAACATGCCTTTGAGCAATGATCGTACTGATTGAGCAATGATTCATACGGTCTTCAGTTTGCCTGGCTTGGGGATCCAGCGCACAAGTATATTGCTAAACAAACATCAATGATTACAAATAGAACAACTAAATTGTTTGCACGTAAAAATAAAGAAGCACCTGCGTGTCGGGTGATGCTGTGACGATGGTGTCCTCGGTGGGGTGATACACCACACACGTCACCTTCTTGCTGTGGCCCTTCAAGATGGCAACCACCTGTAGCACGAGAAAAATACCTTCAGGTCTATTTCTTCATAAATTCCGTTAAGAGTATTATCAGGCCAAATTAGAGCGGCAAGTACGGTTATTGAACTAAATTATACACAATTGCATCACCACACTCGCTCTAACACTTTCAACAATGGCACCGAAAGTGAAGATCATCACCCAGAGCAGGAGGGGTGGGCAACGTATGGATCGAGAGCCAGATGTGGCTTTGTATGATGACTGCATCTGACTTGCAGGTAAGTTTTAGCTGTCGTTTCTGAAGATGATTCACCGCAATTAGTTCCATTCAGTATTAAAAATGACCATACGCCGGTTACGGAAATACATTTAAAAATATTTGGCCTCCATGGCACTCTCAGCTAAAAAGTTCCCGATCACTGACGTAGGTAGAACATCAGGGACACTAGAGCAGAACTTTTGCCCGGCCGCCTCTTTCATAAGGAAAGAGAAGGAGAAAATCAGAGCCAAGAGCACATAACCATAAAACTAAACTGATAACAACACCCGCAAGAAAAGTTGCTAACCTTTAGTGGAGTACCTAGACTTGATTCTGAGAAACATTATGTTCTTAAGTCGAGTTGATAACGACCCAGGATCTTGGTTTAATCCATAAGATTCTCTTAAATCAACATTGCATGTGAAGTCCGTTTGACAGACTGAGTTATGTTTGCGCTCTAATGAGGGGATTTTAACGCAGATAACAGCAGGGTAAATATTAGGAAAATGTTACACGTGAATGGTGAAGTCTAAGAATATAGAAAAAGTAAAATTTATTACGAGAAAGAGTGACATTGGCAAATCTAAATGATGAAAACTTTACCCGAGTTTCACAAAGTGCAGTATTTTTTCTCTGACAAAATGAATAGCCATAATTAGAATTAAAATACTCGTGATGTTACTACTCGCCCTACTTCAGTCACGGCTATTGCACTGCCCTTATGGATATTTTTATTAACTGTTCTACAAGCTAGCATTTTAGAATTTATTTCAGTCGCACAACAAAGATATTAAATTGGCGACCGTTTACTTGATGAGACACCACAATCCGCCAAGCTACTGAACACTGCACATACTCGAAGCAACATCAACACGTTAATGGTGACTGTCGACATATGCAGGCGCGATCGTGGTGGCGTTCACGCTCGCTTACACTGTGTGAGTGAATGCACCACCGCCACCTGGACAGAGACCGTTACGAGTCCAGCTACACACACTTGGCAGAACACACACTCGTAAGAGCATAATGCAAACATTACTCGTGACAAGCTGCAGACCTGCTCAGTGTCCTTATTGAAGACAGTAGCATTCTTGTCGGCACCACCAGTGACCACTTTGCTGGTGTCCTTCTGGTGCACGTCTAGAGACAGGATGCCGGGCACGCTGGCGCTATGCAGACCCTGTCACATTAAAAAAAATCAGTAAATGAGGATATTTAACCCTTTATCGCATATGAAATGTATCGTTTCTAATTCAGTCTCCTAAAATGATATTTACCTGATCATTAAGTAAGAATTATTTTCGTTCACACCATCAAACTGCTCAGTACTGTGTTAACAAGGATTTAGATCACATCTTACACAGCCCCAGCCTGCTGTCAACACACAGAAGACTGTTCTGAGTGCAGGTGACGTTGTTTTGTGTTCAACGAGAGCTCACCTGTTGCACAGAAATTTAAATGTAGTGTAATGTAGTCAAGAAAAACGTATGCAATAACGTCCAGAATTAGGGAACAAATTAGAAAAGTTCGAGGTCGAAAGAAACGATAGGTAAAATTTTCTATAATTTTCACGTAATGTAGGTTTATAGAGAGTAATATTGTTGCGACTTTACCAGTAAATTGAAAATGTTCACATTTTGAATAAGCATTTTACATATATCCATGCGTCCAAAATTAGGGAATAAATCAATTCTTTAGACCAAATGACATGCTTGATTGAGGAAGCTTATCTTGCTATCTTGGTTTTCTTACACATCAGCAGCTTCTCCATGGCTTTTGGCATAAAGGGGTACACTCCACGCAAACATTTCGGTACAGTTTGTTGGGCAACAGATTTCATCTCAAATTTGTGTAAAGCCGCGAATGCAATAAGAAAACAATCCATATGAGCAAGACTATGAACGGAAAGATCCTCTCTCACTGTAGTTTTGGCTAAGTCTGGCCTGCTCCTCTCGTGCAGCAAGTTACCAGTGCTGTTGTCAGCTTCCAATATTAGGCTCGTAACACTTCCAACACTCCCGGAACACCATAAAATTGTTCCACGACGGGATTTTAATTCCGAAATTTTAAAATATCTGATTAACAGCTGTATCTACTCTAGAATGTATTGGCAATGTGATAATGAG
This sequence comes from Orchestia grillus, assembly GCA_014899125.1. NCBI lineage: Eukaryota > Metazoa > Arthropoda > Malacostraca > Amphipoda > Talitridae > Orchestia > Orchestia grillus. Next base: position 27,607 of record VOMN01089324.1, on the reverse strand, counting down.
GCACTGATAACAATCTGTACTTTCTTTATCTTTCTTTTCGTGTGTCAGGAAAATGAATCATACGAGAGTACCACAATTATTTTTATCTATTTTCCTTACTTTTGGACACTTGAAGATTAGCAAATTGCTCAATTTTTTTATGCATCGTTTCAATTAACCTGAAAGTAACAGCAATGTTTATCATCTACATACCTACATTCAGCGAAAATTCTACAAAAGGCTTAATTACTCATTTCTTTCGGTTTCGAACTTTAAAATTTTGATGATCACTAATTTTGGACGGTACAGTAAATGCTAACACAAAAAAGTAAAATCAGCTCTAAGGAATTTTTGCAAGAACACTAGCGACGCTGAGTAATAAATTCTGAAGTTACCTTTTGAAGCTTCACAGTTAGCCAGAGTATCCAACATAATAATACCCGTTGTGTATTTATTTATATATTCATATATATGTTTGGAGTCCGCTTCTGAAGGAACAACATAGAGCAAAATTAACTTTTCAGTTATTACACAAAAAAAAAACAATACTGAAACAACCATTGCTTTTCATATTCAGTCAGTTGTTAGCAAGGATACAATTTATTCCCGATGGAATGAGGAATATAGCACAAACTTAAAAAATTTATGAATTTGTTAATATTAGTATGTCATTTTATAACTTTGAATAACAAATGTTCATCAAAATTAGTTATTTTAATAATGTGTACATCAAAACCCGTTATTTTCAACGAGCGTACATACTAGTTGTAAGTAATAAAGTTCAACGAGTCTTCATTTGGAATCTCGAGTCAAAAACCATTATTTTGGCATAAGAGTTTAAGTTATAGCCACAAAAGAACGAGGAAACACCAAAGAAACGGAACAAAAGCACGATCTCAATGGAGGAGGTCAACAATACCGGATGAGAGGCGCGAGTGGTGAAGGCTCGGATCTGGTCAGGGGGCGTGAGGCCCTCAGGCACAGAGCGACCGCGGCGCTTGCGTTCCTGCGTGAGCGTCGTGGCCGTGCTCTGTAGCCTGGCTACCACAGCCTCGCTCAGCCCTGATCAACACAGAAACATCAGAAGGGGCTGACATGAGAACACATGGCAAAAATATAAATTAGCTTAGTAGGAATGTGAAGTAAAACAGCCCCTAAGCAATGAGGAAATCAACTTTAAATATAAATTTTTTTTTTGAAGCAATAAAAATTGTGTTTTTAACGATTTGGCTGCAGGTGGGGGCTTTAATAATTAAAAAAAAATAAAATAAAAATAAACAAGATTGCAACCCCAAATAATCAGAACGGATTATTTGATTCATCAAATTGAATGGAAGTTAATCTTAAATGCCAGCTGAAGGTAGAAAGTTTCAATATCTCCGAATTTGGAAAAAGCTATACGATTGAGTACGTATAAGAAACTACATAAAATATTCATGGAAGAAATGAGCAAAACTAATCATGTTGTAGATTTTGAAATAAATCAATAAAATACACTGATAAAAATCCATAGAGCAAGCAAAGGAGTCTCCAAAGAGTGAAACAAACAACTGAGGGCTCAAAGTTACCAAGTCTGACAGAACTCGCAGGCTCAACTGTTTTTAATTTTATCTTTGAGGGTTCTAGCACTACAAAAAAAAAATAGTTTCCGCGCACCATATCGAGTATAACTGTTCTAACTAATTATAAGTTATGTACATCACAAAACCAAACTCTGATTAAACTTCCGAGTTTTCAGATATATGTCCCCACGATTCAGCAGCACAGTGGCCTAAAATTAGACGCACTAGAGCGTTCAAAAGAAAAATAATTTTAACTAAAGGCTGTTTTCGCTATTCTTTTTACTATCACATCCTAGCCTGATCTCTCATACCGTGACTCTATGCCCTTTGAGAAGAGCAACTATTCTCAGGGCAAGAACCACATTCTCGTTTTCTCCATTAAGGAATTTTATATGGCTAAGTCTAAAGGGCAAGAATGGCAGTGCGATAAATAAAACTTGAGTCAGCAATCTTTTGCACCCGACAGTACAAAAGTTACACATATCATGGCTTCAGATACATAATATGGTGTACAACTGCATTTTTAAATGACTTGTTTTATAACCATAAAATATAGTATCAGGTCAAGATATAGGTGCGTTTTATAATGTATATTATTTTGAGCGAACGCAAATTAGTTCATTAGCTTTACAATTGACTTACGTTTTCTCAAAATAATGGACGAGTTACAATACTTAATTCATAGGCGCAGTTAAGAAGATTCCTACGCAATTTGAAAGTTATAAGAACTAGTTTCCAAAGAACTGTGTCAAGTTCTCGAGCGAAAAGCATGTAAATTAAATGTTTAATAGCTATCAAATCTCAGGCGAAAAACCTTGCCTCAAAATTTTCCAACAAAACCAAAAACTAGCGGACATTTCGTAATAATAAAACCCAAAACTGCAGCCTATCTGAAGTAGTGCAATTGCTTAGCTCTCATCTTAGGGTGTACGTTTTAATTCAAGCGACAAAATTCGGCCACGTGAAAGGAAAGAAAGAGGGAAGTTTGTTACCTGTTGTGGCAGGAGCCGCGGCAGCCGCGGCCTCAGGCGCAGCAGCGGGAGCCCCGTGCGAGGGCGTGTGGGAGGGAGTGTCTGCGCTGCCTCCTGCCTCGCCCGTCGCCACCTGCACACCCGGCAACACAGGGTAATACCACGGCTACCATGTCCGCAAAGCACAGGGCATGCGTCCAAAGATTATTGAACTATGCTACTTTTAAAACACAGTTTGACAAGATGTTCATAACCATTGAAAATGAATAGTCAGAAGGAAGTAGCAAGAAGATGTTTCTCTGTAGCCTTAATGACAAATTTCTAAACCACACGAAGCTAGGCTGAGTTCATTCAACTCCGATGTATCATTTCCGTTCAACCTAGTTTAATAAATGAACTCTCTCTAAATAAATCAATAATTATACACAAGACAGCTCTTAACAAGCCAAATCTAGTAGGTCAATATCATTCTCAGACAATGCACTTAAAGATCGCGTATAAAATCATTTAGTATCCCTACCTTACATTTCTCTTAACTACCTAACCATATTGCGCACTTCACAAGATGTACCATTTTCTGCACAGGACCTCCAAAAACCATCCTCAACTAAAGGTAAGTGACGATAGACAGTTATAAAAATTTTCATCACTTCCCCCCCAATTGCATAGTTCTCTAATCTATGAAAGCTTCTACCTAGGCACGCCACAAAAGACAAAACATAGCAGCTGGACTTGAAAACATCGAGACGCTAGGTCTTAATGAAGAGACTCCGTAAGAAACAAAGCGTCCCCTAAAAAAGCCTTATCTTGGGACGTGTAAAAACACGGAGTACGTCCAGCGCTTCGAGCTAACAGCATCCGTTTAAAAGAAGTGCAAAAAAACGTTGCATGTTCAGATTTCACCCCCAACAAGATTCGCCCAAGGAAGAGCAAGAACACGTCCTCTCTCACTCACGCCGTGTGTTGGGGTCTGGGGCTGAATGCCGGCCTGGGGCTTGAGTGTGGCGAGGGCCTCCCTGGCAGCGGTCACCTCCTTCGTGAGGCGCGCGATGACTCGAGTGGCGGCGTCGTGCTGGTACAGGGCGTGGCTGGCGAGGAAGCTCTTTTTACACAGCGATCAAGATACGCGGAGGTAACTCCACAATGGGGATTCAAGTGCTACTAGGGAAGATAACTCTTATACAGAGATAGAAGTTGTAGGAAATGTAGAAATAGGCCAGAAGAAATGAAGAAATAAGTTGCTGCAAACAGAAACAAGCCATTAGAAATTGAGAAATAAATTGAAGGAAATGTAGGAATAAGTCGTTGGAAACATAGAAATAAACTATAGCAAACAGAAGAACAGGTAAGAAATTGAAGAAAAATTGGTAAATGGAACAATGAGTTATAATTCATGAAGAAATAAATCATGATAATGGAGAAATAGGTACCTAAAGAAGTAAATAAATTTTCTATTCAGAAATAATTTGAATGCTGATTGGCCACCAACACATCAAAAGTTAACTCAAAACATATAATATTCATGAGTTAACCTTATCAAAGGCAATCAGAATAGAGAACTCGGGGGATATATGATGTATTCATTTAACCTTAATAGTAAAATGGGAATAAAATTTCAAGGACTTTGTTAGCAGAGCCCCTAATTGTCAACACAAAGAAGCTGCCTGAAGATATGGCGTGGACAAAAAGAAGCTGCTTTTGAATGTTGAAGGAATGAAAATTTATAAGGAGAAAAAGAATCAAGATAGCCATAAAACATGTTTGCAAAATCAAACCCTCCAATTTTAAAAGCAAGGTTGTACAGGAGGAAAAGAAGAAACAAACCTAATTGAAGAGAGGAAAGAAGACAAACCTAGTTGGAGGAAGGGGAAAACACACAAACCTAATAACTGTACTTAAGCTGATAGCACTGTGAGCAGCTCGAAATTTCTTAGGGGGGAGAAGAATGATATGGAGGCACACTCCCACCTGAGCTCCTGCTTGGCCGTGTGCAGCTGCTGCCTCAGAGAGAAGGAGTGGAGCATGACGCTGTCCCACTCATCCTGCAGGGCCTTCAGGATGGCAGGGATGCTTGTAGCACTTGGGGGCTTGGGCTTCACAACAGGTGCGACTACAAAATAATATTATATTTAAGAATCCAAACTTTTTTAATTGTATTTTTCAAAAATCAGGACAATTACTGAAACTGGAGACAAGTCTAAAAATACAGAAACAGTTTGTATTGAATGATAAAATTATGATTCTGGTATGTGACTAACAAGGTTAGTAAAAAAAAGTGCATGGAAAGCAATGTCAATAAGAGTAAGTTTTGTTCTGTGTTCAAACAGTGTATCTTTATTTCAGATGCATTCAAGTATCAAATTCATTTTACCAGGGTTATTTCATCAACACACCGCTTATACAAAAGCAGCCAAAATCTGAATAGTTCCCCGCTTCCCCTATTAGACGAACCAACTAACCTAACCCTATTGCCTATCCTATGCCCTATGCAGGGCAGGGTTCTGGAATGTAACAACCATGATAGTGGGAAAGATTACTGTATTTCAAAGCTTTAGTGGTTTCATGGCTATACAAGTATAGAGCTGTAGAAATTTTAGCCCTTTTTTATCTCAACAATCTTGAAGCCAATGGTGATCCTAGTTCCATACGTTTTGACTTGGTAAACTCCAAATTTTCTAAGTTGAAACAGATTTTTTTAATGAGCTTCTTTACACATACTAACACTGTTTTGAAATCTATAATGCAATGTCAGTTGTCTTGTGGCACTTCATCTCTTATTAATAGCTCCCAGTACCAATGTGAAAACAGCAAGCTTACACTAATAATCACATAGGGTGTAATTAAATATGCTATGACCTAGAAATCTGCACTAAAATTTCAAGAAAACCATGCATCACTTCTAAAATAAAAATTAGTTAAGAATTAGGTATAGTACTCAAAAAACTCAACCTTACACTTAAGTTAGTAATTATTCTTGTATTTAGCATTCAATTTGTCAATAGCTAATTTCAAGTAAGTGAGTACTGAGATGTAGGAGCATACCTCAGTTTGAATCTTTTCTAGCACTTTCCGAAAGTTTAGCAATTTGTACCTTTAGATAAAGTGGCAAATGGAGTAGATGTTATCTGCATAAATTAACAGTTTACTCTACTCAGGGTACCATCTACATATAACAATTACAGTTGGCAGTAATTGGTGAGGAAATTAATTAGGCTTCAAGTTATTTGATTTTATGCTCCATTTCCATAATTCTAGTAGTTTCATTGGTTTACTCAGTTCATGTAGATTAAGAAATAGTTAGCTTATACACTACATCATTGAACTCACCCTTGATTTCAATCAGTTGATCCGTGGAGAGATCTTTATTGTTGATGGGGTCAATTCCATGCTCAGCAATGAATTTTTCTATGAGCCTTTTTTCAAACACTCCACCAGAAACAGGAGACACAACCGCGTGCTCTGGGACTTCATTGCAAACTGGAAGAAGGCAAGGATGAAACATATTTTCTCAACAACTATGGTTTCATTATGAAACACTAACACATATAAATCAAATATTTTGTTTTAAGTTCCAAGTTACTCATTAAACTTAGAAATATCATGGTATTCATACCTCAACATGAAAACTTGGTATTTTAATGCTCATATCTAAAATGTGATACCAATATTACATGATCAAGTTACTAACACTGTTGATGAAGGATAGCAAAGCACGCTACTGAAACAATCCCAAGGACAAATAAATAAATCCCTAACACTCAAGTATAATATACATATGATTTTCAAACCAACACAACTTATAGAGTAAGAGTATCATATTCATAAATAATGAAGTACAATCTTCATTTACAGCATTTGGCATTAATCAGAAGCAACTAAGATTAACTTGAATAAAACAAATCCATATACAGGCTCATGGAATTTTCAACAAAAAATCTGAAACATATTATAAATCAAAGCTTTACTAAGTCCACATGCCCGGTTATCAGCCAATACTGTTGGAGAGATGCACAAGTCCCAACAAAATATTGATTGTTGCTGGCAGATCAAAGAGCTGGCAAACAAAAAGCATATTGTATGCTAGCTACACCGAGACAATGAGTATACTGAAGGCAATGCATGGAATTGAGACTTTCATCAGTAGAGCTCACCTCATCGCAAGTTCATTACAAACTAAACATAATTACTGCTATTAACTCCACCAAAAGTATCATGGTCATTCATAATAAATTAAATTCACATATGAAAATTTTCAAATTGTATTTCAGATGCCATCAATTGAGTTCAGGCATTAAAAGCAATTGTGCATTCTTTCCTATGATTTCAAAATCCCCTCTGCAGAAACATTTTCTTCTGAGCTGAGAAACTGAGACAAGCATGCTTTGGAGCAATTGCAAACCTGAAAGAATGGTAGTCATGCATTTGCCTTTGAGGAATCACACTAACAGATGACCAAGTCCTTCAAGATGCAGTTCCACAAACCAAATAAAAGTGGTGTATTTCAATGACAGCTGCATGTTACCAATGTCAATTAATGAGTTAATTCAGTTTACTATTCATTTTGACAACATAGATCAAAGTCATATTTTGTCAAACTCAGAGTTCAACACTAAAACATTTTTGTATTTAACAGGACTTCAAGCCCAAATATAAATAACACATGGCTACTGTTATAACATCTCATGCATGGTGCAAAATTTAATGACAATGTAATTTTTTTTGATAATTTGATCACAACATACAGGCTTTTGCAGTGTTGAAATATATCAATTCATTTTATTTGAGTGACACTGAACTCAAAACTGAAACATATTGCAACATGGTACTTCCCCATTTTGCATGACAAGCCTCATGATACTAAATCAAAAGTTAGAAGGCTGAAAAATGGCCATCATCACTGAAATAATGAATATCATAAACTCTTGCATGATGTAGTCACATTTATGTCATAACGAATCATTTTATAACCTTTTTATAAGGTCACGTTATGATCAACTGCTACTTGAATTCCTACATCAACACAGTAGTTACTGAACAGTGGCATGTACATAAAGGTTTAAATTTTTTAATATTTAATAATTTACTAAATTTTTCTTCAGTTGAGCAGTGCATACCTCAGTTTTAAGTTCTTAGTAAAATGAAATTCTTTGAGAAAATTGAAGCCTTAAATCACAAAATTTCTTTGCTTATAGAATAGACACATCCTAATGAAATCACCATGCACACATTAAAACCTATCATGGGCACATTATTAAACATTTTGTGAGAAACTGAAGCATAATTTGAAGAAATAAAATTTTCAATTCATATGCAAACAATGTCACATAAGAATTAGGTTCAAAGTAGGTATAGTGGAATCTTAGTTTTGATGATTATTAAATAGAATTATTTAATTAAAATTTTATTATCATTTTATTAGAATAAAATGAACAAAAAATTAATATACAAGATCAAAATAATTTTATTCTTGAGATATACTGTAAATCAAATACATGAACAGAAATTTCAGTAGAAAAGTCCATAACAAAAATCATGCAAAACTTGGCCATACCAAACCTGGGATTGATAGTTAAGGTGCCATACCACAAATTCAACCTCTAACATGTGCATTAAATCAGCCCTTCACATAACACTACAACTTAATGAAGTTCATTTAAGGGTATGAGTTAATACATTGCCTACAATTAGGCAACCGGTGTACCAACCAACCAGTGTTGCATAATGGTTTGCCTGTGCACCAACACTTTTTTATTAGTGGTTACAGAAAACCCTCAAATGAATTATAAAAGTAACCAAAGACCATTATGCTCAGTAAAAAAGAGGAGCAAAAATGACAGGAACAAATCTAAACTCAAAGCACAAAAGTGTTGCCAAATTCAAATTCAGTCTCAACTACGAAACAGATAAGGTACACACATTCATCCATAGGGAATGTGTTGTCTCATTCTACAACCATCAAATTTTCATAAATTTCAATAATATGTCATATTTGTATCACATTAGCATGCAATGATAATTTCATAACTTAAGTTACAGTGAGTTCTGTTGTTCAGATATAATAACTATTATGCAAATAGTAGTAGGTGTAGAACGGATAGCAACACTTCAGTAACTCAGTCGATCTCACACCGAAAGATTAGGGACCATTTAGTATGCACTAACAAGAATGGGGAATCTATGAACAAATTGTGTTCTCATACAGAATCCCCTGTACACAGAAATGATAAGCTAAAAAGAAAGAGGAAGAATACATAAAGGATAATCAGCAAAGAAGGGATGAGAACAGAAATAAGCAAAATGAGCACAAAAGATAGAATTCCTGAAGGCCTATCTATAGCTGAGGTAGCCAAACAGTGCCCCTCTAGGGATGCTAGTTCCCATAGCACACAATAGATAAACCTAACTTTAATGTAATCCTACATTGCCTATGCCTTATTCTATGCCCGTTGGAGGGCATTCAAATAAATACAATTTAAAATACTCTCAACACTTAAGTTACCATCTAATGGTTAGATATTACTTACTTGCACATATAAGAGACATTGTAGCTTGAATACTTATTTACAAATAATTAAATAAATGACCAGTTTCAGATACTTCAAAAATTTACCAAATCTGCATACTTAAAATTGTAGTTATAATCTGAAAGAGATAAAATGGGTGAACCAGTTTGTAGAATATCAACAAAAGTCACAAATGCAAGCATGAGAAATGTAACTGCTTTTTAGCATAACTACCTTTGAAGCTCTTTCAATTTAGCATTTACTCCTGTGTAAAATGACTTTAGCCAAAATACTTTGCAATGCAGCATGACAATACAAAGACAAATAATGATACTACCATTTACTTTTTTCAGAGAATTAACATACTTGCTGTAGTAGATACAATCTGTCTTGGAAAAATTTTTCCCTGAAGATCAAATAACAAGTTGAACCTTCCAAATCTGTATACATTTGGAGGTGAAGTTTGGTGGCTTGGTGGACCACAGAAAATTCTAGACCATAAGTTGCCCTAACACATGCACCTTGTATGGTCATATGCAGGCTTATTTTGCTACAGCAAATTCACATTATAGTTGGCATTTGTGTCAACAGACCTCATTCAAACTGACTTTAGAATAATGGTGATACAAGAATATACCAAACTTGTTCAATTTCAGAGAGGAATTCAAAAATTACAAGTAGAACTTTTTAAGAAAAGTGCTTTAATTTTTTTTAAATGTGCAATGCTACCTACAAGTCCAGCAGTACTGGAGAACTTTTCTCCCTCTTAAGCATGTTGATGTGAGGCTCAACTGTACACCATTGAAGTAAAAATAAGTCATATTATAGGTGCTCTTGAATGATTTAACTTGAGAGAATTTGAAAGATTCGACCTGTATGTTATGCACAAGTTTCAAACAGTAATAGAATAAATGAATAACATACCATCCTGGCAAAGTACAGTCAAATTTGTAAAAGCTCTGAGCAGTAAGTGAGTCAACCATGGGTTTATACATAAAGAAATAGCAAGTGACTCATGGTAATAGGATTCATAGTGAGACTCAGCTCTCCCTGCGGAGAGTGCAGTTTTTTAAGCCTCCAAGAAATACTACACTACATTAAAGTATGTAGCAAATCTAAAAAGTTACAAATACAGCAACAAAGTGACTCCTGATTAAAAATGCCTGTGCTTCCATGAAGTTCCTAGAAGATTTGATGTTATGATATAAGAATTATGTCAGGTCATGCAGGACACAAAATATGTGAGCTTCAGTAGCAAGTGGCCAAACAAATTCTATGATTGTGGTATTTTAAAGTTTGCCAAATGCTACAATAAATGTCTCAATATGACTGCAAACTATATGGAGAAAAACTAGAGTGTACTTTCAAAGATATTATATAACAATTCTCTAACTCCTTTCACATTTAAAAAAAAAACAGAAGTTACTTTATGAATAGCCCTTGTACATAAGATTTTGGTTGAACAAATTTATTGAAGAAATTATTTTTTCAAATTTGATTGACAAACATGGTTCATCGGCAGCTTTTTAGCATACTTGGACATGTGCTACTTGTTAGTGTTCACTCCAGTTTAGGCAATACTGCTTGGGCAGTAATGGTGACAGGCTGACATCACACATCTATGTTACAGTTAACATTACTGTTAATGGTGTATCATTTCTTTTAAATGTAATCATTACCATCATTGAACATGCATCAAGGTTTATACTGACTGAGATTTTGAAGATTTCCTTCTTTTGTTGCACTGATGTACTATCTAATGAAACTGGCTCTGACTACATGTTGTTTCTTTCAATTTCCTTATTATTTTAAAAATGCACCAATAAAAACTGGTGGTTCTTTGATATAATGGGTAAATAATCTTTATGACGAGTGTTACTTAACAGTTACATCTTCAAAAAAAATGGATAAAAATATGAATAAATGTGATATATGAATATAAATTTTAAATAATAATTGGCATAGGCAAAAAATGGACATCAGCAAAAATTGAGAAAAGGTATGGGTATCAGAATTAGCTAGATTGTGGAAATTGGTATATCACTAGTTTCATGTATATATTTGTGTTAAACCAATAAAAATTCACTAGAATAGTTATATCTTATATACTTCCATGACAGATCCAAATGTCAAAATTAACCAAGTAATAGCGTGCCTCATTTTTATCCTATATAATTATATAATGCACTAGATCTGCTCCTAAAGTAATTTGCTATGAACTTAATGATGATGTGAATATTTTATTCCAATGCTAAATAGTTACAATTATGATTTTCACATGTCTGTGATATAAATCTAAAAAATGCATCTGAAATTAGTAATCCTCATCAAGCTATTGCTTTTACATCACTCATTACTTCAGTTAAGATGAGTAAAATGAATCCTTGTGTATCTAGACTTGTATATATTAACATCATTTCATTCCTATTAGCCTGTTCTCTCATCAATATAATCCTCGTCAAATTTTATTAGCATTGATATTAACTTCTTTTTTCTATTGTACATAAGGTTTAGTATTTAATTGTAATTTCCAAATACTGATATAGTGGGTTTGTTCACAGGTGTTGGTTTTGGATTGATCTAAAACTCAATAAAGAAGATACTACCAATTGTCCCTCCATCCATCCTCAGCTGTGCGCAGTTACCCACAGTAAAGTAAACATTCACCTAGGATTATGCTAAGGCTGCATTATGTTTATTTCATCAATTTAACACAATATAACATAATAATACCAGACACCAGTAGCCAGAATGTATGTAATTCTGGTCCAAATTTCTGTAGACTTTGCATCATTGCTTTGTTTTATTGTTATTGAAACAGTTTGAATATTTCTTAAGAAAATTTTTTGTATGCTTTGTAAATTTTTGCTGTACCATACAAGCAAGTTAGTTGTGAACCAAAAGCATTAAAGCATAACAAAATAACATGTCGAAAATAGCTTGTAACCACTCAGAAAAATAAATTCTATCCAATGTCACCAAAATAAAGGCTGTTAGGTGAATAAGCAGCTCTGTGCAATTAGCTACAGTAAAGTAAACATTAACCAAAATGTTAAAATCAATACCCAAAACTTTCTCCTTTGGTTACATAATAAGAATAAAAAAATAGACAACTTAACTTTTTCATACAATGTTTCTAAGGCAAGTAGGACCCAATATGGTCACTGGATGTTTTTTAATTTACATTCATCCTTCATCATTGTATTTTCATCAGAATTTTACGTTGTTTTGGGAAAATAGACTGTCGGAGCGCTCGTGCACTAAAAAAAATTACGGTGATGTAAAAGATTTTAAATAATATAACACATTAAAAAACACACAAAATTTACCATGGTTGCACTAAATTTTGATTAAATTTCAATTCATGTGTTTGACTGACACAAATTACCTAATTTGTAAGTTATGAACGATTAAGACCTCGGCAACATCTCTGATGGTTACTCTAAGCAAGGGGTGTGCAGACCGAATTGTACCAACCGCGTACCAAGTTACAATAAACAACTGAATATAATGAGAATTATTAGTACTAATTATAAGTAATATATGTGAACTATTAAATAATGGCACCCGTAAATTAGAAATACACTACATGCAAACGTAAGCCGCTTCACCACGCTTTAAAAACATTATTACTCATTTCAGGTTTGAGCATATCACGGGTTCATGAAGTGCTCAATTTTTGTTGAGTATTACTGAAACAAATTCTTTAGCTATTTCGGTGCAATGGATTTTCAATTATAACATACCGTAGAGTATACAACAAGATTTTATGTCATTATGATAATTTAATCCCGTTCCTATATTGGAAAAAGTAGTGACTAATGTCTCGCTCGAAAATTCATTCAATATTATTTCATGTACCTCCTATTTGATAATTTTGAATGCGGCGTGACTTGGCTTTAAAGCTTATATCTGAAAAAAAAACTGACATAAAACATTTTTTTTCGTTGTTGAAAGAATAAACTTATAATAATAGGGTAATATATGAGCAATGATACAAATTCACAAACTTGAAAAAATTTAATTGTGGCACAAAATACAAATATTACAATTCAAACTGGTAGACACTGAAAATTAACAATTTAGAAACAGTTTGCTTGGATGTTAAGTTAAAATCCAAATTGATCATTAAATTGTAACTTGTAAGCTCACTAACGTCAAGAATGTTCGCTTTTTTCTAGGTGAATGACCTGTCTAAAAACTAATCAATCATTCTGTTTTTTCAACGTATACATATGATGATATTTGATAAACATAATAACCCCAGTACACATGAGGAGTTTTGTAAGTATAATCTCAATAGCATCACCCGTAACTTATATCAGTGTTCATTTGAAAGTATCCTAAAACACTTTTTAGTAAATTATAAACCATGTTGGAATTACTACTAATACTGCATTAGTTGTTAATTAAGAGACTGATTATATGATGTGCTCAACATCATAAATTAAAAAAAAATCTTATGTATACGAATCGACCGTGAATTCTTGACTTGAACTGTTGACCAATAAATTATTGTTAACGCTACTATGAATAAAGGTCAGCAAATGAAAAAAAGTTATTTTCCTCAGCCGCTCAACAGCAGTAAAGCTTATCACTAGCTTCTGATGTATGATGCGATCGTTGGTTAATGCCTGTGGGGTACAAAGGCATATACTCGTACAACCGTATGATTGAGGCAGGTCGAGCATCAAACATGCAATAATTTTTCGTCATTTGTGCTTTTTATAAATTTAACTTATCCGAGTTCAACTGCTTCTGAGAGCATGGTTTGCTTCGATGATTTTTCTGATAGGAAAAAATATTTTCTATCTTTCTGCAAACTCTATCCCATTGCTTCTAATAATTTTATAAACGGCCATGAGTGAAGCTCTAACTAGAGAACAACGTATTCTATAGAACTATCCTTCACGTTCTTGAATTCCTCATATGATATGAACGTTTCGAGGTTTCGATATCCATAGGTATTTTTTCAGAAAACTTTGAACTTTTTTTTACCGGTAGATAAGGGACGAACATGGTTCCACTTTTCATCACCATTTTTATTCAATGAACTTTGTTTTACATTATTTGTCTTGATCACAAATTTAAAATTTAAATATAATACCGACGAATATCACTATGATCTCAATACAAGCTACACAAATATGTGACACTAATGTTTTAAATATAACATACGCATCTCAATTACAGGCATGAATAAATAAAGTTTATTTTAAAGTTAATAGCTAAAGGCTTGATTAAAAATTTATTCCGAATGAACTTTGTGTCTTATATTAATGCATGTAATCAACTGAAAAGGGAACGGAATGAATAGCACATACGTCGTTCCAAGTTTTTATATTTGCTGAAAAATACAAAAAAATCAAACCGAGCTTCATTTACAGAGAAGCTGTTGTGAAATAAGATGTGCACAAACTCCCGTATTGTGCACTGATTTATTTTCAGGAGGTGTTACATCGTTTTTTTAAATGAAAATCAACAACTGAAACGGGACTATCATAAACCCGCGAGCGTATTACAACTGTTAAGAATGTTCAATTAATAACTTGTGAAACCTGCGCTGTATAGCATGGGTCGATGTAATGCATTGAACGTCAAGTATTGAAGGACAAAATAGGCAGGCATTGGCCTAGTTTTAATAAAATATATTTGATGCATACAATTTCACGCATACTATTTTTAATTTAAGGATATCTGGAAAGGAGAAGCCTTCATTATACAGGGCGTTAAGGAAAAAAAGGTCTAAAATTACATACCAGACAGTGGCAAACCAAACACTTCTGACTCTATGAAACTTTGGGAAAAAATATTTTTTGAGATATTAGCTGCTTGAAGTTTGAAAGGAAGATATTTGAGAATAAAATTGTGCGCATATAATTTATTTCTGCATTTTCTTTGCAGAAATTGTTCAAAGTTTCCACCGCCCACATTAATGCACTTCTGATATCTCGACTTTAAGACTGCCTGACATTGCAGAAAAGGCCTGGCATTTCAGAAACATCGCCAGAAGCCGCTGCAATTCTTGCCACGAGATCTTCTTCTGATTCCACAGGTGTTGACAAAGCTTTTCATGTGTCGTGAAAAATCGATCTGGGTGATAGAAATTTTGAACAACTTCTGTAAAGCAAATATATAAAGAAATTATTTGTGGACAATTTTGTTTTTAATTTTTCTCTTTATAAACATTACGCAGCTAATATATCAAAAACCTATTTTTTTCTTGCAAAGCTTTATATAGATAAAAGCGATTAATTTGCCGTTCTCTGATAGGTGTGAAATTTTGTACCTCGTTTCCCCTAACAGCCTGTATATTATCAGTAGATCAATACTTGTATTTTATTTGCATAGAGTCAGTTCACACACGCGTTAAATGGACAGAGGAAAGTGGTCGCCAGGAATTTAATTCATTTCTTTAAGCCTTAGTGTGATATTTTTGGCATATTATGAAATTAGAGGATTATTACGCAATTAAATTGTTATTTATTCAATAGGGGTAAAGTAGGTTTTCTCGAAACGCATTTTAAATTGCTGCACCAGTCTTTTTCGGCAGCAGTTAAAACACGATTATAATTAATTATAAGGAAGTCAATGAAAGACGCGAAAACTGTGTAAAATTTTCATGAACATTCATTATTCACTGTTCGGATCCTTGAGCGCATTAGAACACAGTGGCATAACAGTGAAGAAAAACTGCACGAAGTCGATAAAAAAATAATTAATATATCCTACTTCCGTGCTCGGCTTTCAGAATTAATATTGATTTGAAAAGAATAATGTACCTGGACATTATCTTGTTTCTGACTTACAAGAAGGGAAACATAATTCAAATCGCATTCCGCAAACATCGCAGTCTGCAAATCCCTAAATATCAATTGATAACCTGTAATATCATAGGAGTTCAGTACACGGGTACGAGAGGGACGAATGACTCGCATGTTGAGAGAAGAAGCAAAGGGCGAGCTGAGAGCCCCTGTGTAAATTTTGTTGATACACCTGGTCAATCATGACAGCCACCACACCTGCGTTGTACTGGTCTTTAGCAACTGTTTCTGTATTGAAGGTAAAGTGGTGAGCCAATGAAGCTTTCGCACGGTGATCTAAAGCTCTTCTCCATTTCCATGAAAAACTTACTTTAATTGAGCTTTCTTTGTATAGCATAGAATGGTTATGTTATCTTCATTGAAACAAAGCTTTATTCTGGTGATTTCGGTGTAAAAAGTTTTCCAAGCTCCAGAAGTACATTTTAATAAATTTAACTGGCTTAGAGGAGAATTCGATAGATTTGATGCCTCAAGCTGGAACTTTCCATTTGTATCGTAATTCACTGAAATAAGTAATAAGTAATTTTTCAGTAGTGCAGGTGATGATTAGTAGCTTTCGATAGAGATTTTAGACTTTTTTCGTTGTCATGGACAGTCCTCAGCGACAAAAGAAATATTGACTAAAAATATCCTGCTTTGAAATCGTTTCGAGAATAGATTATTAAATTATAGGTTAAAAACCACGGATTAAACTTTTGCAATCGTAAGTTCATCATCATCATCGAGTATGCCTAGTCGCCTCTCAGTCCCTCTCTATTACCACTGATTTCCTCACGTGAGAGGCGCACCAGTCGAGAGCTATTTACTTTGTAGCTGGTGTGAACAGGTGCCGGCAGCGGCCAAAACCTCGGACCTCTAAAACTCTGTTGCTAAATCTTGGAAAAGTGATGAACAACGAGAAAGAAGAGAGACCGTTTAAAAACTAAGATTTTTGGATGTCTCAGTGGGTAGTGAGTTATCTATCTACGCTAGCAGTGAAAAATCAATGAGGTTAATTCAAGGTAGATGTGAATGGGGCTTAAGCAAATTTTTGTGAGTAAGAAAGTATTGTTGCTAGTACAATTGCCTGTCAAGTGCAGAAAAGTAGCCGGCAACAAATTTTTCGGAGTAAAGTCATCGTTTTTGCAAATAACCTACACGTATTGAATAATAAATTTCAGTGTCAGTCACCTTGAGAAAAACAATATTACCAGAAAATGTAAACGAATTTTCTTGCTTATCCGAAACTTTTCACTACGATATACATCTAACCACGATGCTGATAGAAGTGAGTAGTATCAGGAAACTGAATCAATGCGAGTGTCCTTTTGAGGTCTACACCTACATATCAATAGAGGCAGTGTTTAGTGCACGCAACCTTGAAAGCATCTGGCAACAGGAACGAGAAGAGCTAGGCTTCCACAGTATGTTGAAGCATATCAGTTCATCCTCCTGAGAGAATGCATCAGAGTAACTGCGTATTTATTTCTTCACCAGAGAGCATGTATTTTGTGCACCCAACCACTATCTCATGGGAAATCAAAAACAACATTTAATATCATATATTTCGACATCACACACAAATCTAGCGGCAGCAGAGCGTTCATGCCTCTCGTGCAGTGGGTACAGTAAGAGGTTCAGCAGCCCGCTAGAGCTTGTCTTTACACGGACCGCTTCATGGAGTACTGCGACTGCACGAGAGGGCGCCGAGCGCTCCACCGCTGCCAAACGCGGCACCGCAAGCTCCTCGCATGCTGTTAACAATGACCGCTCCCAATGCTGGCAATTAACTTCACGTGCATAGCCACATAGCCATTCATTAACTGTACGATCTATTCGCGAATATTCAAGCGATGTCAAGTGTATTCGTAATTTTGATGGTGAATTACCAAACCTTACAAAGTCAGGTCAATAAGCCACTCAGTCCTAAAGGAATATATTAAATTAGCGGTTGATAAGAGACAGTATTGACTCTGATCATTATTCTGGAGAGAACAAATTAAAAAGGAGGATATATATGGTATCAAATTTTATCGTGAGAAATCGGTTTCACACCCGTTATGTCAGCCTCTCGCACGAGGCGAAAAGAAATAAGGGTACAAGAAATTTACGGTATACCAGATTACGAAACTTGCTTCTTAGCGCCGTCCAGCTGTGAGCATAACTGATTTCGTGATGATTAACTCGGGTTACGTTGAATAAATGGCTTCACCTCAAGGAAAGCTACTGGACTTGCATTACTGAAATTACTGTAGCAGATCAACTTATCAATTATTTTCACCGTACATAACTAACCAAGGTTGTATTGAATTATTGAAAATGGAAAAATATCATATGCTGGGCGAATTTAGTTAAGAAAAACGTTGACCAAATAATTATAATGAGTAAAATATATTTTCAAGTATAATTCAAGTGTTCTGGAATGAAGATGAGCAAGCAACCATTGAAGATTAAAAAAGAAGTTACTGGCACTTAGCGATTCCAGGACTAGTGAAAACTAGTTGCTTAGTGAGGCCTTGGGTGACCATAACAACGAAAGAACGCTCTCTAAACAGGAAACAAAATTATGAAGTCATAAACTACAAAGCAATGCCGACCTCGAGAATTCAAGTGATGTTGTGCAATCGCACATGCGGGCCTCTCTACTCATCTCTACCACGGCCAATATAACACGTACAATATTACGTTAGCCGAAATTGTGTCAAATTACCGATTGATCCTTTTGTACTGTGATGAAGGCAATGCTGGTGTGTTGCAGGTCGTGTAATACAAAGCCAGCAACTAACATTGCGAGCCGTGGTGTGGTGTTGCAACTAGTGTTATGTTGCAGTTTGCGATAGATTTTACGGGTTAGTGATTGTTAATCTGTATATACTATGATATTTTTCTCATTTACCAAGCAAGTAAGAGTCGTAAGATAAGCATGTTAAAGGAATCGAGGACACTTCTGGTTCTAAATGTAAACACGTAAGAAACAGAGCGCTGCCCCTCAACGCGATGTACTGCTTTCACATCGGTAGAGAGACTAGAGTTCAGCTGACCTGAGTCTGAGATCTCACTAGGTCGACACTGGCAGCAATCTGGTGACAATTAGATTGTCTTAGGATGGAGTATCATTGGCTATTACAAGCAAATAGTAAAGTATTCAAAATTGTCGCTTAAACCTTTGTTTTCTGAAAGTACAGATATTCTCCAAATTCAATCAAAACTTAACTCTGTTGCTGACACCTAATATGTGCTATTTAAAAATTTCATTGATCAATTTTGATGAAATGTGTGTCCAGTTACTGTGGTAGTATGGAGGCGCACAATATTTCCTTGCCTGGTGTTCCAAGAGATTCTCGACATTTCTCTAGCTAAAAAATGTAGATTGTCCAATAATACCATGTAAAAATTAAGAGGAGACCGATATTTCCTCGTAGCACTTTTGGGAAGGGTTAAAACAACAATGAAAGTGTGCTATTTCACAGTTTTGTCTCACCAAGACATTTAAAATTCCTCAGGTCGAAAGTATGTCCATTTGTTAATTCATTTATAGAAGCTTTAGATATTGGTGCTCACTGGCGCCCACAAAGACTTGCTCTCCCAGACGTACGAGCACTGGCAACCGAATTTGTCTACCACAGCAGGTAACCTGAATATACTTGCCGGACAATAACACGAGCTAAAGAACAAATGTGGAGTTGATGTTTATGATGGAAATCAGAAAATCTGCTGAGTGAATGTAATACGAAGCTTAAAACATTGGATTTAGAAGCCATTGTTAATTGCGTATAGTTAATTGTGCGCAAGTTGGAGCACTGGCAATAGTACACAGACTATAATTCTTCCTTGGATTTGTCGATGACGGGATCCTTTTGGTGTTCGTCCGGAACTGCCTCTTGGCGTTCTTCCGGAACTGCCTCTCGGCGTTCTTCCGGAACTGCCTCTTTGAGTTCTTCCGGAACTGTCTCTTGGCGTTTTTCCGGAACTGTCTCTTGGCGTTTTTTCGGAACTGGGTCCTGTTTTTCTTCCTTTTTGAACTTTTCAATGGAGGGAACTTGTTGGCGTTTTTGTGGAAATGGGTCGGGTTTCTTCTTGTTCTTCTGGAAGCCTTTCTGGCGAAGCAAGTTGTTGCAATCCTTTTGGTTCATGTACCTAACATATACTCGATCTATCTCCTGCGTAAGAGAAGGGAGGATCAATTAATATGCGATACACAGATAAAAAATTGCTGCTTGTCCAGAAAGAAGGAAGCTATTGCTGAACAACCCAGTAATCCTTCATGCACTGATGGTAGCTCCAGTGGCCACCATTATTTCAAGTAGGCAGAAAATGAATTTTACACTACGTCCTTCTTTAAGCCTCGTTGGCTTCTCAAGCTACCACAATCACGAGCTCATATTGTGGCCAGAGTAGCAGACATGCGTCGGTGACATGCTGTGGCCCACGCAGCATTCTTGTAAATTACCCCACCATAATAAATCCTCTCTATAGTGTTAATTAGTTAAATTTTATGGAAGCATGAACTATTTTCCTTACTTAGAATATAAATGCCTAAATAAACGTACAGAATAAAAATTTTTGATGATCTCAGTACCGTGCTTAGAATGTTAAAAAAAGTCCTGTTGCCAAACGAAATAAAAAACGCTGGGGTAGAGTGGGGTAGAGAAGCAGTTATCTCCTTAGTGCAAGACAATTGGAATCGTCGCTTTGTTGTTTCTCAGAGCTGTAGTTAATTGAAGCTTATCAAAGTTAAGCTGAATTGTGATGCCAACTCAGGCTATGTAAACGTGACGCATATCTCACGAGTGTTTCGTGTAATAATAATAGAATTATTTTCTCTCTGGATCAGGGAACTCGTCGAGTATAAAAAAATTCAGAAAGTTACCAAGCGTAACAGTTTTTCAGTATGTCAGGCTTAATTACTGTTACATAACGAAAAATTCGTTAGAATTACATGCTTCAAGGCTAAACTGAGCATATATGTCTCTTCATGAAGTCCTAACAATGGACAGTACATTACAGTAGAATAAAGCATTGTTCTGATATAATGATGGGTCTGTGTGCAGAGCCAATATGAAGATTAAACCTTGATTTGAGGGACTTCAAAATTTCATCATAAATATTTCCTGCAATACCGAGTCACCAAACTTATAACGTATCAGATATACGTTAGGGAAATTCGCAGCACGGACTGAATTTCCACTTCGATTGTCGCTGAAATAATTGGCTGAGGCTTCATGTGAACGGCTCTATTCTGACAAAATGTATTCACATGTTCTCTTAATATGATACATTCTATGTAGATTCGTAGCTGTTTTCTGAAAAAGTATTTGTAGAAGTATCACTCATATTATTCATTTAATCCATATATATGAGTACATACATTTATATGTATAAAATAGTGCTTACATAGTGTGCATATTTTATTAGAGTATTTTCGAAAGACATAGGCAGAATATTTAAATGCTCCAATCACTCACACTTGAAAAGTTATGTGAGAATTTAATTATTTCATAAGAATCAAACCTAAGACAGAGATTCGGAACCCATCGCCTACGCGAAAACATATCAAAAGGCAGTCATTTCGAGAAGTAAGTGACGCTTCGGGAGAGCTAAAAATATCGGTTGCTGGTCTTCATGTAGATTTTACGCATTGCTCAATCAGCACCATTGTCGGTGGTGCATTGACATCAATTTTACTCTCAGGTATTCCAAAGGCAAGGAGTATTTCTTCCTTTAAGCCATTATACGTGCAATGAAAAACAATTAGTTATAGGAATCAATTGGCTGCACTGCAAACAGGCTGACATTGTATTTCGGGTGGCCCGGCTGAGAGCTTTGCAGAGGGCGCTTGTAGCGACGCAGCACGGTACCTCGCAGATGGTAACAGAAGTAGCACCGCTTGAAACCCTGCAGCAGGTAATTGTAGTGGGTTCGCTTGGAAATTCGAGATTGATAATTGTAGCAATAGAGCACAGAATCTGGATGACTATCGCATCAGCGGAACAAAGGAGCCAAGAAAATTCAACTATTAACTGACGCCGTAAGTTATCGACCACAATTTTCAGTTTGGCACCGAAAGACACACATACTGGAGTACCGAACTCATTCTTGCTGTATTTATTTAACAGACCAGGACGTGCCAGCTCAAGCTGGCTCTCAGAACTATGAAAGCCTCTCGAATTGACCAATTAGAGAACCTGTTCTCAAAGAACATACTCGGACAGCAAATTTTTCGAAAATAGTAATTGAACAACTACACATAGAATATCACTTGAGTAAAAATGATTAAATAGAAAAAATAAGCCTCTGATACGGAGTTTCAGTCTCCAGAAAAGCACTACGTACGTCCCATACGTATTAATACACTCACACACTCGCATAAAACAACGCAGTAGTTACATGGACACGAAAAATTGACCAGACTTCTATGTTTGTTTGAATCAACTCGTATTTGTGTGATTTAAGAGGAGGACTAGTTGAAAATTTTGAATACGTAATACCATACACGACAGTTGAGGCTATGTTTGAAAGTGACTCCTTGCTCAACTAAGGCCTAGCTAAGGCTTTCGGTGGGCTCCATGGCGTACTGGTGAGCGTGATGACAGCCTGGACATTCAGGGTTCGAATCTCGGCACAGGCAAGGAATTCCACGTAACCTGGGAGTACTTCCCTTGGAAAAGGAAGCTTAAGCCACACATTCCTCTCCAAGCCAGTAGTTTTAAGGCACTGAAAATCCAACGGTTGAACGTATTGGAATAAATAAAGGTTCTTGATAAACATATTAACGCCATATATGTTATAATCGTAACAAATAGAGCCTTCGGAATGCATAAATTGCATTTGACTCACTATAGCTTAGGGAAATAACATTAGTTGCTCGGTAAAATAATTTTGGTTGATTCGCACATCAAGCTCAATAAAATATAGATTTATGTACGTCTTCAAAGACAAACGATAGAAAGCAAAGTTCCCATACGTACGCTTAAACGCCTTTGACGTAGAACAAAGATTAGATTATAATATAGTTTAAAGAAACAATTTAGTTTGGACTGAAGAAAACGGGAAATTTATGCCCAAGGTGTGTTTCCACACAAGATTCCGTGCGCATAAAAACAGGAAGTTAAGAATGAAGGCAAAAGACAAAGAAGGGATAGTGGTGAAGGTGTGATAATAAAGAAGAAAGTGGGTACGAAATACAGAAGTCCCGAAGGCCTATTCATAACTGAGGAGACCTATAGGTGCGCCCTTGGGTCTCCTGCCCCGTAGTATACGATAAACAAACCTGAATAATTAACTCTGTCTGTTGTCTACGCTTTGCAGCCTGAGAGGAACGTGGAACGAAAGCTCTGGTACGAATTTAGAAAAAAGCTTTTATAACAATAAAATGCAATGAAAACAGTTCGTTTTTTTAATTTTTCGAGAGAACGAACACTCAAATGTCCAGTTAAATCAACGGTTCCCAAGCTTTATTAACGTAGGTGTTCATGGAGCTGAGATTGAGGCGCTTGGCACACTTTGGCGAGACCACACTTGTGGCTCTGTACTGACCACTTGTGCAGCGGAATAGGATGGTGTGATCAACATGAAAATGTGCTCAGAGTGATCGTTCACGCTGAATATGAACATGAAAACCGTTTCTTGGAACATAAACTGAGCTATAGTTTATATTGATTGCTACAGGAAACAAAGAAGTTAAGGTAAAGTGAAGTTCGGGAAAGCGATTGGTTTCTCATCAATGGGGTCTCCGTTTTAGGTAATCCAGTTAGAAATGATGTAATAAACAGCTCGTCGCAAAGAGGTAGAATCAGGCTCATACGATGTTGAGTTGATAATTATTTATCGAACGTTGCCACATTTTTGCAACAAAAATAATGAGCTCAAATTCACATAGAGATATGAGTATCAAACTCCGGGACAATCGATCAGCAGAAACCACGGAAGCGCATGAGAGAGATAGAAATTTAGGAGCAAGCACTACAACCTTTCGGAATAGCGTTTGCGAAACATTTTCAGATCACATAACAAATCTGTACTCATAATTAAGTTGACAGAAACAGTGTGCTTACCAAATGGACAGAGTTAAAATGTGCTTACCAAAAATGGAGCACCTTTAAACCATTAATGCTATCTCTGCAACCCCTCACAACAGTGTGGTCTATAGCTTACAAACTCTGTCAAGCATATTGAACACTGTATGTAAGATCATTGCCTAGGTAAGCATCATTCGTTTTAGCCTCACAGGTAATGTAACAAGCCTTAACCATGATTCGGGAAGCGTATGTCGATTGTTGTTATTCTAGAAAAATACTACAATACTATTCCGAATGCAAGCTCACAGAGAAGGAGGGGCTTCTCAGTCCCATAGCTTAAAGAATTTAGGACCAGAATTGCTTTGGGGAGTTTGACTAAGTTCCTAGTCAGGAATCGCGCTCAAATTGGCGCAAGCTGCGAGTGACGGCAGCATCCGCGGTGGTGCGGGCCCGCTGCTGCGTAGCGGAGCTCGGCACCGGAATATCTAGTTTAATTAAAGTAGGCATCCCCCGTCACGGCCCTGGCGTGAGGGCCTTCACTGAGAACTGGCCTGCCGCAAGTTGCGGGCCTGTGGCCACACGGGCCTGCTCTGCGCCGTGATGCTCTACACACGACGGAGGCCGAGTGTATTTTGCCTCGCGTGAATTTGCCTCGTTTTGCGCAGCCGCAGGGAACGCTCGGCCTACCCGTGAATTGCTGTGGTGATCAGTCCTATCGCGGGCCTCCATGCCGTCATCACATGCGATACCGGACGTTATTTAACACGTAGCCCTACGCATGACACGGAAAATTTCTGCAGCTGTAGAGTAGGCCTACATTCGAGTCATTATTACTCCTACTGCATCATATGAATTCTTTCAAGGGAGTCTTCTCACTGCTTTTTAATGTCATAGCAGCAATGAGCTACATCTCATCATGAAGAATATGAATGATATTAAGCTGAAAAATAATCATTTGAAGATGAACGGCCTGATAGATTTAGCGTCATACGACAGAAAATAGCCGTACGATATAAAGGTACGCGCGAACAAAAATGCCTGTATTGAAGAACGGCTTGGATGAAAGTGAGTATTACAATTGATCTCGGTCAAATAACTGTGATAAAATACTCGTGTGTACTTTACACAACTTCTATCAAATTAGGAGGTCAACCTTAGGGAGACAGAACATAAGTTTTCAGAATATTTTTATGAAATGGTCAATACCAGTACTGTAAAATTATCATTGGTGAATGGATTGGAAAATTTCCGTTTGCGAAGTTTATTTCCTAAAATTTGGACCTGTCCCTGATCTTCAGAAAAGCGACATTGTCCACTCTACACACAATGCGCAACCAAGTGGTATTGTTGAATGAAAATAATTCAACAGGTATAAAAAAATAAAGTAAATCGTTTTTCTACGGTACATTTGAATGGATTTAGTTATATTTTCGAATTCGTATAATGCATGTTGATTAAGTCCAAATTTAAAAGAGAGTTTAGAAAAGCTAAGATGGAAGATTAGATTTAACAAATTGATTAGCATCAGTCTCAAATATTTCTTCAGAATGTTAGCATTAATCGAAAAGACTCACCTGACCATGCTTGTTGCGGTAGACGATTGCAGGGAAAGCATTGGGCACTAATACAAACTTGACGTTGTCGCTGGAGTTCAAGTTCAGGAAATTTCGTAGCACTTTGGGTGCAATTATCAGAATTATAACAAATTATATTCTAAAACGAGAATAATAGAAAATTATTTTAAAAATTCCATGTTTGAAATGCGGAAAAGATACATGTCCGGTTCGTAGATGCTTGAGGTACCTCAGTTTTACAATTAAATGAAGGAAACTATTGTTGTGGAGTAGTACGTTCCACAGAGCACATCCATAACAAACAGAAGCAATTCTTACAGTAGGTGTTAGCCACAAGTATCCAGTTCGTTTATAAGGGGTTAAGGTTTCTAATGAATTAAGCACACCAGACTTACCAAATTTGTTATGTATCACTGATAGACACATGTATGAACTATCATATGTTCTACATGTAAAGTAAATACTGCGAATCATGATACTTTCTGATGTAATTTTATAATATTTACGGTAGTAATGCTTAATTCATCTAAGTATGCTGAAATAGGCCATTGTTTACCTCCCATACTCTAAAATAGTTATCAAACTACGATTCTCCTCATTCCACCACATTCTCAAACGATTTTTTTGTGCTCATGTTAGTTACCTGCATGGTCCTCTGTAAGACAAAAAGTGGAAATCACGCTCACTCCGTCTCGCTTGAATGCCAATTTTCAAGCCTACAATACTTTTATAAACTAGTGTATACAACCTGATCGTTTCTATACTTTTCACATCAGTTTCATTTCCAATTCAAGGTCTCTTAGCTTAAAAATATAATGTCATTGCCCTCGGGTTGAGCTGATGGTTCGGGTTAGGATTATGGCTCGACATGCTTACGGAGGTAGAGGCAAGATCCGAAGTTTGTAAGCGTCCTTTTCAAACTCCACACCGAGTCAATTCTTATTTTTCGAAGTCGTAAGGAAGAAAATGACATTAGAATGAGAGGAAATTTTAATTTTTCTGCTTAACTCGTGTTGAGCAAAAATTCACGATTTGGAAACTAAATCCAGTTGTTTTTATTATTCAAATGATTTTAATTATTTTGAATCGCTGTACATTATTTTAATTTTTGGGAGAAATAAATTTTGAAGCTAATTTTATTTGAATGACTAAAACTACTTTACGACCTACTACTTTTTTTTGGCACCCATTCTCTTCAAGTGTTGTGTTACGAGCTATATACATTTGCATCACGCCCACATGATTGGTTGTCATTTTGCATTTGTTTGAAAGTACGTTAATGACGGACATATTTAGGAAAGATATTTAAAGCGACTGTTAACAGAAACCACATAAAACTAATCCGCTTCGAGTTCTAGACTCCCTATTTTCCAGCTTTGACGTGAACCTACAAATATCTGAACAATAATTTATATAGAATTGATGAAGTAATTTTATCTTCAGTAATATTACTCCAATGCTATTGTAAGCTACAAGCAAGAAAAATAAATGAAACCTAGCAATAAATCAATTTATGCCCTGTATTGTTGGAAATAAAATAGTTCATATACATATAGTTTGTATAGTGACATATATCATAAACATTTACAGCACATCTGAAAAGTATCCGTACAGCTCAAATATTTTTTCACATATTACCATAACACGTAAAGCATAAAATAAACTTAATTACCTTGCTGTACAACTGAAGCAGCTACAAATTAATGAGATTGTACAAAAGTAAGAAAATTTAACTCTCTTAAAATGAATAATGACTAGCCTATCGCATTGCAAGCCTTACGAGGTACGGGTTTTCATTCAGATCTGAATCAAAACATTTCAGCAATCTATTTTTTGTCTCTCAGTCGAAGTTTGAAGTGAACGAGTGATAATAACGTGTAACAGTCAACATAGTATCAATTATACAGACTTAAATATGCCCCCAAGAAAAAATAAGTAGTACACTAATACCCGCACTGTGTTCTTAGTGTTTGTGTGGGAGATGTGACTGTTATTGGTTTTGAAAAGAGTCATGCGTGAATTTTTTGACGGAGAGGTGGTGTTAATATTTTTTCCCAAGACGACGTTTATGGCATAGATAACATAAGATTTCATAATTTTGCTCCATTATTAATTCCAGTGTTATATTTGATTCATTAAAATTAAGCTTGTTTGTTATGAACTTATTATATACCCTGTACTGCTGGACGGTTGCGGA
>VOMN01089322.1:0-20975 GCA_014899125.1 Orchestia grillus | reverse complement strand
TCCCATCTCTTCCCTCCAAGTCCCATCTCTTCCCTCCAAGTTCCATCTCTTCCCTCCACATTTCCCATCTCTTCCCTCCAAATTCCATCTCTTCCCTCCAAGTTCCATCCCTTCCCTCCAAGTCCCATCTCTTCCCTCCAAGTCCTACTCTCCCCCCAAGTCCCACCGTAAGAGAACAAGCAGCACCAGAGGCCAAGCTCGGGACCGTTGCTGGGCTCCCCAATTTCTAATGTTCATCTAGTTCTTCTTCGATCTGTTCAGCAGACGGACCAACTAAGAGGTCAAGCTATATTTAATTCCACAAATTCAACGGACAAATAAACTCGGTGCTTTAGTTATTTCTTTTTGCAATTATTGGACACGTGAACAGACTCGATTCCTTTTTCAATGTATTTAACGGCCAGATGAATTCGGTGACCCAGTAATTTATTTCTTCAGTGTGCTTCACTCAGTAAATCAACAAACTTCACTCCATGGTCTATACATTGATTTTTAAATTAATTCAACCGACAAATAAGCTCTGTGATCTTATTAATGTTCGTCAAGTGTTCATCACAGAATGAAATTATAGGGTCTATTTATTTAGTTTTCAAGACTGCAACAGACAAACTCAGTGATCTATTTATTTATTTCCTGTGTTTTAAACAGACAAACGAACTCGTTGATCTATTTACTTCTTTTCTATGTTTCAAACGGACGAACGAACTCGTTGATCTATATATTTATTTTCAGTGTTTAAACAGACAAACTAACTCGATCTATTTATCACTTTTCAGTGTTTAACACGTTGACTCCGATTCTCCACACAGGTAAAATTACATGCCGACAAATATCTCTACTGTGAATTTGAAAATGAAGGATTTCGGTTTCACAAATTTGGTTACTCTATTAATTTTCTTTCTAATCAGAACTAGCTTATTCGATTGATGAACACAAATTTGAAGAAAACTCGAAAATTTGTATTTATACATGATAGTGCTTTGGCTACATTAGGTTAGGTTAGATGATCGCGTGTTCCATATATGACCCACTTCGGAGTCAACGTGTTAATTAAACAGACAAATAAACTCGTTGATCTACTGTATTTATTTCTAGTGCATTCAGTTGACCAAGACACCGCTAGGCACGAGCTTGGCACCTGAAGAGAATTCCTGCAACCGAGACGCTCGCGTGAAGGAAGGCCTCGAACTTTAAATAAAATGAAAAGAGGGGGCAGAGTTTTCCGTAGAAAAGTACGAAACATGTTTTTAGTTGATGAGAAGTACGAAACATGTTTTCGGTTCAAGATTACGAAATATCTTTTCGGATGAGGAGTACAAGCATTTTTATGGTTGAGAAAGAAACATGTTTTTGGTTGAGAAAGAAACATGTTTTTGGTTGAGGAATACGAACCATGTTTTCGGTGCCAATATAATAACGTCGCATCGCCTCTCAGACACATACATTAAGCCGACTCAGAAGCCTCTCTATTCTTGCCCGAGGAGTAAAAACATGTCCAGGCTTGCAACATTGCGCCAGACTCTGACCCCCAGCGGCGACACACCAAGACGTGCCGAGCGCCACCAGCGCTGCGTTGGAAAGGTCAATCACAGACTCTCGAAGTGACCTGAATTTCGAGTCCATTTTTCGTCTCCTTGCAAAGGTCAAAAACCTAATTAAATGTTCCTGATTTATAGTCGCAGTCACGTGGGCTTCACTTTTCCACGGGCAAACATCGCAATTAGCGAGCTTTGATGTACGGGGGGTCGGACCTACCTCCCCCGTGACGGACAGCTAGGGTGGTTTTGTGAAGTACTTTTCGAATTTTTGATACGTTTTGTAACTGGGCCTTCCCGTGAATTGCCTGCAAATCGAATTTAAGAATTCCAATGATGTCGTCATGATTTTTCGAGTATATTTTCATTTGAATAAGACTATTGTAATTGAGGCTAAAATAATGAAGAATAAGAAGCTCGTGAGTATTATTACAAGGTCGCTATAATATTTTGTGCCTAACTACACGGAAATTCTATAATTTAATAACGAGGAGATGCTAACAGAAGCGGACAGCTTATTCAGATTATTATTCAAAAGAAATGTTTACACAAAGTTTAACGAATTCCCGTTCCTCAACATGGGCTTGAACTTAGTCGAACTGAAAGTTCATATCATTCATGTATCAAAAATGAATTCGTCTAGAGCCAGTAAAACCGACACTTCAAGCATGTATTGTTACAGTCCAGCAATAAAATCACTTAACCGACATTTTCTTCATAATTTCCGTGTTCGAAGACGAATAAATTATTCAGATCACCACCGCAAAGAAGATGCCGAGTTGCAAATATGCAATCAAGCAGCAACAAAGAAGTAAGGAACGCGTCGAACAAAACTGGTATGGAAATACAGGGTGGACCGTAAGTCTTGATTTTTTTTACTAGTTGCAGGTTTGCTGATTTTTTTGAGAAAGGATAACCTACTTATGACCCATTCTGTACTACGACGGCCTTCCCCCCCCCCGTCACGCCAAGAGAGCACAAGGATTTGTGGAGATCACACTGCTTCCTGGCACAAATTCGTGCACTACAAATGAAATGGACCTGCTGGGAAAACGTAAATTTTTCCCGGTGTGCTATAAACGACATGAACACTCCAGCTTGTCTGTGTAAGTTGAACATAAAAACTGAATCCAGGCAGACAGTGGGAGTATGGACCTCTGCGAAGACATATCTCACTGGAATACAAGAACATTTGTGGTCAGGATGATGATTTTCCATGGACCTTATTCTTCATTCATCGTTAAAAACGGAAATTGAAAACTATGATAACTTCTCCATTTACTGAATTACAC
Organism: Orchestia grillus; assembly: GCA_014899125.1. Lineage (NCBI taxonomy): Eukaryota > Metazoa > Arthropoda > Malacostraca > Amphipoda > Talitridae > Orchestia > Orchestia grillus. The sequence goes on along the minus strand of VOMN01089322.1, from coordinate 18,148 downwards.
CTTTTTTTGAGCCGCAAAAATTTCAGAAGTTCATTCTAACCCGGATCTTCGTCGACGTTATCTCCGAGGCTATGGACCAGGATCGGTGAACCGCTTCTAACGAACCTGTAGTGATGACGTCACACGCCCCCACGCAGAGGCACGGTATTTCCTCCAAAAAACATTGGTATGCAATGCGGGTCTTTTATGGATGGTATAAAAATTGCTATTTCCTTGAAATTATAGAAGAAAGATTTAATATCAAGCCGGCTCGATTGCTCGAGACGCAGTTGAGTGAATCTGGGATGGATTCTGAGGTAGCGACGTACAGGAGTTTTCAGACCGCACGCGTGACTGAATCACGTAGAATGTATTCAGCGAGTCGAAAGAAAGAATTATTGAGTTACATTAGTGGCTCAATAATTATTGCGCAATAATTAGTAGCTCAATAATTATTGCAATAATTATTGAGCTACATTAGTCTCTGTCCAATTCAAGAAACATTTGAGCTTGACGGACTCGTATCTTCCAAAAATCAATTCGAGGTCCGGGTACTTTTCTGTCACCCTCAAGAATCGCTTGAGCTGAAAAACACCTCAAAATTTTATCAAATAATTCCAGATACGTTCAAATTCTAGGCACGTTTAAAAGAAACGGTCAAGATGAAACAACCCAAAATTTTAACCTGTTAACGGTCACCATCGACATACGTGGACATCGTGGCTGCTGTACTTATAAGGTCACTGTTGATTGAACTGATCGTGTAAATGCACCTCCGCCACCTGGACAGTGACTGTTAACAGGTCAATTCTTTCTCTAGCAGGTTCTCTGCTGAGAACGCACAATTTTGATACCGACATTTATTTGCTCGAGATACATGTACACTCAGAAACATTCGATCTGTAGTGTGCACCAAGGAAGGTCAAAAGAGGACGAGTGAGCTTGTGTTAAGGTTTTTGTTTCATTTTAAATCAAACATGTAACGAGATTACTTGCACTGAGCTTAAACTTCGAATTTGTTACGAGTAGGAACGAATGGACTCGTCCTCGCCTGGAACAAGCTTGGTAAATTAATTTTAGATGCCCTCAAATTACTGTCAGATGCAAAGAAACTTTTTAACTCAGCAGCGCAATTGCCAGCGTGCTTACCTTCTAGTCAGGAGGCTCTCGGTTCGAGACCCTTGATCGGTGTTCTTGCCTTAGGAAAACAAAATCAAACACACCACGCCTAAAAGAGCAGGTGGCACATCAGAGTAGCCCGGGACTCGGAGTCACAACAAATTTTGACGCTTACCTTTAGTTCGTCGATGAGGCGGTCCGTGGAGGCGACTGAGCTAAGAGACTCCAGGGACGTGAGCCCAGCTTCCAGCTCGTTCTGGAGGGACTCCAGCACGCTGCCCGCCAGTCTGGCCCCACACAAAATCAAATGAATCGTTGGTTTCTCGAAGTGGCAATCTTCTCGATTGCCACTTCGAGAAGATCACAGAATTTACAACAGCGATGTACGAAATTTTTAGATGCATCAGTTGTATGGAAATAATCTCAATTGATCGCAATTACGGAAATCTTTCTCTACGTAACATTTCCGTTGCTGGAGCGACAGTGATCTTGTGATCTGGTGAATAGTTATTTAATTACCCGAATTTGCCCCTAAAATGGTATGGGAAATTGATCTTGAATAGTAATACGAAAAAAGTGTTTCAAAAATTGAAACTCTATTTCTACGAGGACTAAGAAAATTAAGGCTGGTAATAATTCTGCTCTTGCTACCACCATGGCTCGGGGATTTTTGTTTTTTGTTTAACGCGCGACAAAGCCATGTGTGTGGGATTGGTTGCTTTATTAGGAAGCGAATCCTATAATGCGTAGAAATATATAGAAATATATGAACACGATTGACGCGGCAATAGTCATGTTGTTTTGTCATCAATATGATGTGGTTTTCCGTAGTGTGATTTCCTTTCAGGTACTTTTCTTCAATTCTCTTCGTTATTTCGTTAGACTTGTATTTCGACTTGTGTACCTATTTAATTAAGACGGTCAAAGAGGAAATATTTTTTTCGGCATTTTGTGTACTCACCGGCAAATGTTTTTAATTTGAATTGACTGAGAAGTTAATGTTGTTCCAACAAACTCTTCTCAAGCCTTAAAAAGTTTAAGTTGATTGGTAAAACTCAGTTTTAACAAATGAATGGTGAAATGTGTCACGAGAAATTGATGAGGATCACGAGTGTTAAATGATATTTCTAAATTTCCAAGTTTAATCGAAAATTTCAGAAAAATGGTGAATTAAAAAACTAGTTCGCAAAGTCCGCCGTTTTGCTACACAATCAAGCAAACATTCACTAAATACAGAAAAGTAAATTTATTACAGTTTTGCAGCCCTGACGATTGGATTTATTAACTCAAATGAAACATAAATTGACTTGTAATCAAAATACTCGTTCGTAAATTGTTTTCATAATCTTTATTTTACATGCCAAGTGTCACATTTTAAAATTATTTTCTTAGAATACGATAACATAGTCCCTTATGCTCATAATTTAGGCACCCGTACAGGCAGCAAATAAAATCTTAACGCCTATTTCCGCTTCTGCGATCGTGCGTTTATTTTGCACACAAGTTTTGTGCATTGCCCAGCATAGCTTGCTAGAGCGTGCTCATATTCTTAAGACTCTCACAATGTATTATGTACACGAAGCCATCGGAGAATAACGAACAAAATTGAGGGAAAATCCAAAAAGTAATTTGTAGAAATCGAGATTATTCCGAGGCAGAGTTGCTTCAACACATGAAATTCTGGTATTTTATTCCAACTAAATGTGCGTATGGTTTGTCCGATTCTTTTTTGAACAGCAAGGATAAAACCTGATAAGCCTGTGCTTAACATGCATATGAATATGTTTTTCAGAAACCTCACGGTCGCAACTCACAGTCCGCTAATTCGCCTCTCACAAAACAGACGCCAATGCAAACTGCACATCACGTCGTCTTTTGAATGACAGGCGGTCTGATAACTCTCTAGGACACCCGCAGGAACTGAGCAGTAAATGACCCTAATTCTACGGAAATTCCACAGAATGAAAACGCAAAATGGTGTCTAACCTCGTCCTGGAGGGCTGGTGGTGGTGCGCGTGTTTTTGTTCTTCAAGAAGATTCTCGTACTTTTCCTTGAACTCCTGAAGAGCGCGTCTCGTCTGTCTGGAAAGCGGAAATTTTACAGTTATTAACGATCCTTCATACAAGATTCCCACTTTGCAGCGTACGCTTTGGGAAACGAACGCCGGCAAAGAAACTAAATGGTGTTTTGATTGGAAAATGAGAGCACTTCAGTTGGCTAAATTGAAGTGAACCGAAGCTATGAAATAAGCGCTTCGTGAACGTACCAAACGCTGCAGTACCCTACGATTTGTAGCAGATGGTAAGATAATGATGAGGCAGTGAATTTTTCCTCGAACGAGCTAGTAAATCCTTGGATTAGTCATTTTCTAATAAATTATTTACAAATTGCTATATATGCGATTAGGAACCATCCACAGGATGAAATCTATGATTAAAGCACAACGCATTCATTGAATTATACATGGTATTTTATGAAGAATAATCCATAAATATAAGCTGAAATAGAAATTTAAGAGCCCTATCAATAAAACTTGATTAGAATTCCAGCGGTTTAAAGGTGGGAATTTATATCTGTAGTTCGCACTCTCCAGATAAAATGCGATGCACAAGATGCACAACTCTGACTGACGGCCAATTCGGCGAAACTTAATTCCTGGCAGTTAAAATTTCACCTTCAGATATCAGGAGAAACATCCGCATGGGGCTGATGCAAGTAGCTATATTTAGCCAACCAGTAAAACGTCTAGTAAACATAAAAGAAAAAGCTTCACTGAAAGAACGTGCCACGCATCATAATAACGGTTATTTTAGCGTACAAATTTCGAAACTCCAAGCTGTTGGTAGTTCTAGTATAATTCATTATAAAGTAAACCTTTGAAATACGAGGGATTAATGCGTCGAAATAAGAAAGATAACTTCGAGGGTGGACGGACATCTGACTCCCTCCTCGCTCCTTCGCTACGAATTTTACGAGCTTTACGACTTTGGTCACAGAATTTACAACAACGATGCATGAAATTGTTAGGTGCATTCGTTGTATGAAAATAATTTCAATTGATTGCAATTACGGAAAACTTTCTCTGCGTAACATTTCTGTTGCTGGTGCGACAGTGATCTTGTGACCTGGTTAATAGTAATTTAATTTCCCGAATTTGCCCCTAAAGTAATATGGGAAATTGATCTTGAACAGTAATAAGAAAAAGGTGTTCCAAAAATTGAAACTCCATTTCAACGAGGTCTAAGAAAATTAATTAAGGCTGGTAATAATTCTGCTCTTGCTACTACCACCACAATTGATATTGCTGTCAACATTACTTTATTGCTCCAACCAAAACTCTCGCCACAAAACGTAATTACTAATCCTATAAGGACCAGTGGTATTACATGGTCCCGTTTTATAAGGCTGCTGCTAGCTTTTCGTACAAAACTAAATACAGCCGTACAGCAAAGACACAAAAAACTCAAGCTTGTTTTTGATAAAGTTAAATGAAATTTCATTGCATTTATACAAAAGAACAAAAGATTGAAGATAGTTTTTGGCAATGCTAAATTAAGCCGTATTGCAAATATACCCAAGTCTGAAGGTAGTTTTCACACACACATGTTAATGCTGCCGTATTACACAGGTACCTAAGACTTAACCGAAATTTTAGTAGACAGGAAATGCAGCGGTATTACAAATGTACCTAAGACTGAAGCTGATTTTTGGCAATGCTAAATGAAGTCGTCTTGCAAATGTACTTCGGACGAAAGCCAGTTTTTCGTACACACGTGAATGCAGCCGGATTTTAGAAATAATGGGTCGTTACAGGGTTCATTTAGCATCAAACTCATTACACTTTGACCGCTAAGTGGGTCATATATGGTACACGCGATCACCTAACCTAACCAAAGCAGTAAAATATATGAATACGAATTTTTCGGTTTTCATGAAATTTGTGCTCACCACTCGCATATGGTAGTTTAGATTAGAAGGAAAATTGATAGAACAGCCAAATTTGTTAAAACAAAATCCTTCATTTTAAAATTCACAACGGAAATATTTGTCGACAAGTAATTCCACCTGTGTGGAGAATGGCGGTCAAACACTCCAAATCGGGCGTATACTCAACGCGAAGATATTTTTCGACATGTAATTTGATCTGTGGGGAGAATGGCGGTCAAACTCTCCAAATCGGGCGAAAACTCAACGTACCTGTGAGCACATCGCTCGAGGTGCAGCAACACCCCCGCCTCCGACACCGTTCTGCCGCCGCCGCCGTTGCTGCTGCTGCTGCTACTGCTGCTGTTGCTGCCTGTGGAAGTTCCTCTGCCTTCGTCGAGGTCTGGGTTGTCCGAGGTGTCCTTGGGGCCCTGCCTGGTGGAGGTGCGGCGGTGCAGGCCGGGCTTGGTGAGGGGGGGAGAGCCTGATGAACCTCGCCCCACAAGAGTGTGGATCGCCTCCAGGGAGTCCGGCTCATGGCCGCTGGTGCCCGAGTCGTGAAACGTGTCTGAAATGTTCAAGGATAGAAATTTAAAGTTTCAATTCAATCAAGAAATTCGTGCTTGAGACTCGAAGTCGAAAGCTTGGGTGCCAGTACTCGTAGTCAGAACGTCGTTTGAGGTTCAAGCGAAAAACAATTCCGTTCATAAAATCAAAGCTAGGTGAAAAAGGTGCAGATTATCTTCTTTCTCGATGTTTTTTGTAAAATCAATTACACTTTTAGGACGGGATAAGCGAATAAAGGAGAAGAATTCAAGGACATAAATTAAGCGAACCACTAGAACGGCTTAACACCATGCAAGTGCTTGAAAATCAGGCATTGCGTGCGTTATTCTCTGTAAGTTGAACACGTCAACAGCTTGAAGGAAACGTGTGGACGTCGCTGAGAAATCAAGCGAGAATCTGACACTCAGATACGAACTCTGAGAGTAGACGCGGGTGCTGGTTAAAGTATGAGGAAATCTGTGGTACATTTCTTTTCTCAAGAACCCTACTTCATTTGTTCCAATAAACTTAATCATATTTATCACAAATGCCATCAAGTCCCTCGCCGGCAATTAAAGGATTATTACTTAAGCTGCGTTGAAGTCACCAAGGGGACGAGATCTGCAAGGAAATCTATAATTACAGAAGACCTTCAAAGTGGAGCTGATTGGAACCATCATTTCAGCCTCCCATCTGCTAACTATACAAGGATTACAATTGCATATCATCAGTTTCTCACAAGTCAATTAAACAGCCCTCAATTGTTGGCTGAGACCTAGCACTCGCTGAACCCCGTCTCTCCGACTTCATCGTGTATAATTCCCGCCGTATTAACGGGTTGAGAACAACTGTAGGAGTATGGAGTGTGATCCGCCCGTGTTACTGGCAAGTGAACATCTTCTCTCGGTCACACTCACACTTTTATCGAGGGAAATGAATTAACGAGTCGACAAAAAGTCCACATAAAATTCGTCAGTGCCACAGACCTTTGAGCAAAAATCACTTGGTGGTGAGGGTTAAATTTTCCATGAATTTTAGCTCCTAAATTTGCTACAAAAAGAGCAGCACTGCACAAAGCCCAACAAGTCTGTGATTGTTTCATGAACTAACATTTAAATTCAGTCCTGTTTTCCTTCTTCGATTTATGAAATTTAAAAATAATCGCGCACGTCTGCTGACCAACGCGAGTTTCCTATGCGCCGTAAAAGTCATCAACAATAGCAATTTATCATAATGAACAGCGGTTCCCCTTCCGTTTGCAAGAGCGTTTATGTACAGGAAATTGTAAATTTTTAAACAAGAAAGAAAAACTACATAATGATAAGAGTAACGCAGACTGCGCGGAGGAGGCTTGTTGTGCCGTAGAACGGCCTCTTCTCCATGAGAGGAAGATGTAATGACAAGGCTTACTTATACGGATGTCGATACGCGATACTTATGGATCTCGATACGCGATACTTATGGATGTCGATACGCGATACTTATGGATGTCAATACGCGAGCCCTTAGATCGATCCAGCCTTCAGTAGCAGGAGCTCACATTGCAATTTGAAGCCATTGGGATAACAATGAGGAGCGATTCTTCTACAACAAAACCTCTGATCACCAACACCAATTACACCAGAGATTGAGGATTGCATTTCTCGTTCCTTGGGTTGTGGACCTGAGACGCAGTTTGCATGAAAAACACGGAGAGTGCGAGCAGTGAACGTCGCAAAAAGCTAAAAAATAGTAGCTACGATGCTCGTAAACTCAACGAGACGAGGTGCTGTAAATAGGATACACTTTCACGAAAACCAGACCGCCTTGCAGAATGAAAACACAGCCACAAAAATAACAACAACCACGTTGAAAGCGAAATACAGCAGTACATGACTGGTCAGAACAGAGCGGCCTCAGTCTCGCCCCGAGGGAGCTCAGGAGACCGGCATTTAGCAAGGAAATGATCCACAACGAACTGCCGACTGCAAGCAGCTTCCTGAGGGGGGAAAGCGACAGCGCTGAGAGCAGTGGGCGGTGCAGGACTCTGTACAAGCATTCCATCTCGGACTGTTAGATTTCACGTCGATATTTAACGCTGAATCATGGACGTCGTGAGAGGTCATAAACGTTAAGAGCTTACGAATCATAATCGTTAAGAGTTCAAGAATCATAAACGCCAAGAGTTCTCGAATCATAAGCTTCAGGAGTTCAAGAATCATAAACGCCAAGAGTTCAAGAATCATAAACGCCAAGAGGTCCGGAATCATAACGCCAAGAGGTCCGGAATCATAACGCCAAGAGGTCCGGTATAATAACGCCAAGAGGTCAGGAATCATAACGCCAAGAGGTCCGGAATAATAACGCCAAGAGATCCGGAATAGTAACGTAACAAGATCCCGAGGCTTGAGCGACTGAACTCACGCTTCAAGTTCTTTAAAGGAAGAACGATGAAAACGAAAGAAAATACAGACATCAAAATCTCATCTTACTTCAAACACTGCGGAAACAAACGTATTTAATTTCGCTGTATAATGTACGTGGTCGGTTTGACAGCGTATCCTTGTTACTGGAGTACACAAGAAAATGCGCATGACGAGGCAGAAAAGCAGAAAATTAGTGTTTTTCGAAGCTTGTATGACTATAATAAGAGGCGCTGTACTCCAGCATTTGGCTCTGTGATCCGAAAAGCAACTCTTTCTGGGAGAAGACTCGCCATTGAAGAGGCAGATAAGCGCTCTCACTATCGAAATTTTCCGTCGCTTCGTTAGAGCCGACCTTGCGTTTCCACGGCGTGGGAGGCAATGAAAGCTAGGCCCCTTCTGGCCAGGCAAACCCACACACCGGCACGATTCGACCAGTCCCTCAATGTACTGGATTGGTAACAAATGGAGATCAAATCAAACGGAGAACTAATGGTAAACTCAAATGGAGAACAAAACTATGCTTAGAAATAGCTTAGAACAAGGTCTGCACCATGATGAATGCTAAGCAGTAGTAGCAGTGATAGCAGCACTTCAGTAACTCAGACCATCTCTCACCAAAAGAGTAGGGACCATTTAGTATGGACTTAGGAGAATATGGAATCTATGCACAAGGTGTGTTCTCGCACAAGATCCCCTGCGCATAGAAACAGTAAGTTAAGAAGGAAGAGGAAGAAAAGACCAATAAAAAATAGAGAAGAAGGAATGAAAACGGAAAGAAATAAAGTGGGCACGAAAGATAAAAGTCCTAAAGACCTATCTAAAGCTGAGGTAGCCTAGCAGTGCTCCCCTGGGGGCACTAGCCACCATAGCATAGGATAGACAAACCAAACTAACCTACCCCTATTGTTTATGGCCTATCCTATGCCCCCTGAGGAGGATGAATGTCAAAAAGTTTTAACACCTTTGTCCCTACGATCGGCTACAAGGTGACCGTCGTTCTACTGGGCAGATGCACACGGGGTACAAAAATTGTACCCACTGTTTGTAATTTGAAAATAACTTTAAAACAAAAGACCCGCGCATGCAGGCAGATTTTCAGCGTTCAAAGATCACCTACCCGTGGATAATATCATAATCACACTACACTTTCACGTGAAATTATAGCAAGTGCAAGTCTTTTAACTTGAAATTTGTCGAATTAAAAACCGAGTACTTTTTGGGTCTCTTTGTATGCAAGGAGCACGGCATATGAAATAAAAATATGAAACCCTCTACAGGCTCCTGCAAAACACACTGATGATTCTAACATGAGTTATAAGTTTCCTCTACTTTTCGAAATTTGTTTCCTCCAAACTAAACCCAACTCGCATCAAACGAAAATCTAGTTTTATGAAATCAAGTTTCATTTCTATAATTTCAAATGGCAAATTGATTTTCATTTGATGCCAATTCAATATCTTTTGGTGCAAATAGACTTAGAAAAGATGTGCTACAGAGAATAGACATACAGCGGGGCACATGAAATATTGGTATAGCCCAGCTTCCTAGGACGAAAATCAACGACCTTGTGGTGTGTATTTTTAGGCTTGTCCCCGAGCTAACATGGTAAAAAATTGTCCCGAGCTAACATGGTAACTAACATGGTAAAAAATTAGGTTTCCAGATTTAATGAAACTACTTTAAGTACTTCCATCATACAGGAAACAAGCAGCAAATCAAATAAAACTTCATAAAAACAACAAGAACCGGAGGGGTTCTTGTTAAGTTTTTCCCTTCTTCCTAGAACAAGAACCTACATCTTCCCCGAAAGTTACTAAACCGCCGCTATCCTTACTACTCTACTACTTTTACTCCGAGCAGAGCTAATCAAGTCTTCAACAGACGCGTTACAATACACATTTGTCAGATTTTCAGGGTAATTTTATTCAATAGTAGCTCACTGTATCGACACGACTTCAACTGGGACTAGACGCATTCGGGTTAGAATGTCCGAGAAAAAAGGTGGACTTGATTGGCGGACGCCTTCAATACATTACCTATCAATTGTCTTACACGGAACTGTTTAGCCAAAAAACTCAATAATGTGGCTCAACAAATATCATTAAATGTGTTTCGTGAATCACCATAGAAGAGGTGCACTCAGATTTGAAAGCTATATTTGGGTGGCTCCAATTGTAAATACGCCCTGTTCTGAGAAAAAAAAGAAATTTAACTCGTGAGGCAAGCTAGGGAATATTACTTGCTTCCGCTAACCAACTGTCCAATCCTTGAGAATCGTACAACAGTCAAAGTGTTTTTTAATTACAAGAGTTCCCATACCGTTTAAAATAACGGTAAATATTTTGCTAAGTTATGTAATTTGCTGTACCACTGATACAGACTGCATTCTCGGGCGTAGTTTTGCTGAGTAGGAATACGCACCTGGGAATCTGGACCCGGGTATTTTCTCATATCGAATTCCCTCAGTGAGTAAAAAATTGTCATGCACAAAAAATATTCTTACAAAATTCTTTGGCATACATTTTAATTTAAGCGTAGAGTTTCCTGGTCGTTTCAATTTTATATTTGATTTCACGAAGCTCACGGCGAACAGTTCCTCTCAAGACTGGAGATCCGAGTTAGTCATTTCCGTTCTGAGTCACCTCAAATTTCCTGGTTTTCGACGCATTTCCGCCAAATGCTCGTTAGTTTTTTTTTTGTTGAACTTGCCTGAGGTTTTCCAACAAGAATATTCTTCTTTTGAGAATTTAATCGTCAAGTTTGTAGCAGCGAACCTTGAAGTTGATTATGTAGCTCTTGTGTTCTTGTGATACGACTTGGCTTTCCGACAGAAGTTCCTGATTTGAGAACTACGAGAAGAACGCATTTCAAAATATGTGAGGTCATGGATTTTCGTTTAAACTATTCTACAACATGGAAAACGTGATCAAAATTCCAGAACATGACTCAAACTTTTCCTTCACAATAAAATAAAATAAATTTCGAAAAACATCTTTACAATTTCGACGTATAAGAAAACAGGAAAAACATGAAGTAAAAACAAAATGTTGCATTTTATTTTATTCTGCGCTGGCATTATACCTACTTTCAAATATTCGATTTGAGGGAGTAATAATTAACTGACCCTGAGAAACACACAGAATTGAACTGTCTGTTCAACTACACCAAAATGGTGCCAACGTTACATGCGTTCTGCCATAATTCGCAGTTCAACTACGTACATTTGGTTCCAACCTTACATGCTTTCTGCCACAACTCGCAGTTCAACTACGTACATTTGGTGCCAACCTTACATGCTTTCTACCATAACTCGCAGTTCAACTACGTACATTTGGTGCCAACCTTACATGCTTTCTACCATAACTCGTAGTTGAAGTTACGCACAAGGAGTGATGTAACCCTGACGTGACACCCACCACTGATTAGGTAAGTTGGGGGTCCTCGTCACGATCAGGCTCTGGTGTAAGCTTGGAGGGAGGAGAGAAGTACTTTCTACTTTCTATGACTAATTTTTGAGATTACCATCTTACGCTTTAAAACTTATGCAGCGCATTGAACTTGTCTGACGGAATCTGACTTTCCAGAGACTACAAACACGGAATACGGAGATCAGAATTGAAACTTCCATAAGCAAACCTCTGAAAGAGAAGCGATGCGAAAGAGATGAGTTGCACTACTGACTGTTTCACAATCAAATATTGATCAATTCGAACAAAGAGTTTGCATCACACTATTGAAGATGTCAGAAAAGGGAAATTCACGGGATACACTTGATAGTTGTTAGAAAATGTGAAAATACATATTTGCAACATACGATCTCACCCCGGCATTGGATCTACAAGTGTACCTACAATTGAAGTACTAATCGCAACCCAGCAAAATTCACCGAGCATCTGAACAGTTTTCCAAACTTGTTCGCAAAAAACTGAAAAGTACCAAGTAAGAACTGCACTGAAACTGACGTGTTCCTGTATGAGTCCGTGAAATAATCTAAAAATGAAAGAACAAGGTGAGAAATATCAAACCACTGTGGCGGTCGACGCCTGTGCGAGCTGGCGTAGGGTGAGGAAGAGAACGGGTCGCTGGGAAGCATCTGAGCGCATGGCGAGACCTATATAAATGAGCCCTTTGAAATGAGTTACAGGATGCACGGGATTTCTCAGAGAAACTCCAAAGTTCTCATGGTTCACAGGCAAAGACAACACTAGTACGTTTGCATTTACTTTCTCTCTCGTATTTTCTCCTTTACTTTCTCTTTGAGCCAAAGAATCTTGCTAATTTTCAAAAAACGTTGTAGTCCGTCAAAACCCAGAATGCAGCATGCCCAATGGATAGTTAGCTTCAAGCATCACCTTTCGCCATAAAAAAATGCAATAGAAGGAGAATACAAAGAAATTTAACGGTAATGTACTACAGGAGTCATTCAAAAGAGTCGATTTAAATTGCCTGCGGTGATAACAAATGAACAAACACTGAATGAAGTGGATTCGATTACAGTATGTCCAGCACCCGCACAGAATGTTGGCTACATGGTACGCCGACAGCTCTATTGAAAAAAGCAGATACAAGTAGTAATTCTAAAGCTCTCTAGTAAGCACAAATGAAATCCCAATAGGCTAGCGTGAGCCATGGTGAGGGTAGCGGGTAACTGGGAAGAAATTATTTTATCAGAAGTTGAACCCGGGGTAACACCGCAATTTTCGGTAACTAGCAATGACATTTATCATCGACATTTCTTTTTTTTCCTTCACCTCAGTTTCTGGCATTTTCGAGATAGATATTTCGTTAATCTTTGCCTATATTGGTTCTTCTTTCATTGTCAAGTTCGGGAATTTGGAATATTTGTGTTTCATTATTTTGCATAATGATCAGTCCTTCCTAAGCTCTTAAAGGCTTCCATCTAAATGAGCATCTTTTTTCGATCTGCTGCTCGTTTTGCGTTTCATTTTCGTACATTTCATAAGGGTTTAGCTTATTCCAATAGCTTGATTTAACTTGTTTCGAAAAAATTCATTCCGAAAAATATTTGAGGCCCTAGACTTATACAGTACAAATCGAAAACGAGTTACATATGTAACCCGTTTACATATATAAATGAATCATATCCAAGCCTTCCTCTGTCTCGACGGCGAGTCGTACATACAAAAAAACAGTCACAAAAAAGTTCGAAAATCGATGTAACTGAGGGGACTCTTACCTCCATGTCTAACGGTCAAACTTTGAAGCCGTTTTCAGATACCCTTAAAAAGCGACGCTTGGTACTGTAAGTTTCCAGGGGCCTCATTTCATCACAAGAAAATCTGTTGCTGACGTAGTCTACGGCCGTTCTTTCGACGCGGATTTGCACTCTACTTGATTGATTTTGTGAGCGATGAAATTTTTCTATCGAATTGCCGAGAAGCTTGACACAAAAAAGTAGGCCGGAAGGAAGGAAGGAAAGAAGAAAGAAAGGAAGGTTCAAATATAGCAATACATATGTGAGTGTAAATTATTATGTAAATTTCACCACCGCAGTTACACCAGACCTTGTCAACAGGGACATTCAGTAAAGAGACGTTACTTTTAAAAAACATTGACTTCACTTGATGGTCCTCAATTTTTGAATTATTTACTGGAAAGGCGTAGGTACTTTTTAAACTGATCAGTTGCAGTACGAAGATCTAAAAACCAAGACATATAAAACACGCTGGCTTTCGATAAAAATACGGTTCTCTAATGCATTGAAATAAAATTTACACCAGGCTTTCATTACCATTTATTTTGAGAGTTTTATTAAAAGAACAGCTGAGCTGATCATATTGATATATTCCCACATCATCTCATTCCTCTTCAGCTGAACCATACTGTTAACATGTGCAGGGTAAAATGTACAGGGTAAACTCAATCAGGTAGTACGGAAACTAAGGATGTACTGCACTTGCGAAATGTACACTTGTATAACTACCCAATTAAGATTAATTTTAATTATTAATGGCCTGATTCTATATTCGAACTAAAATTACGATCATGCAGGCCTCGCCCAGTAATACATGCGGACTAAATTCATTGATTATGTATTGAAAATACCTCTCCCTGAAAACGCACGTCAGACCTAGTTCCTTATGGCAACTTTATCATTGTAACTTCAGTTGTATTATTGCAGTATAATTATCTGCATTTGTTTATTTTTTGCACGACGACAACGGCATTTGTTTATCGTATGTAAGGGGGACTGGCGCCCTCATAGGGACGCAGTTAGGCTACCTCAACTATAGATAGGCCTTCGAGACTTCAGTCTTTCGTGCCCACTTTGCTGTTCTCCATTTCTAAGCCTTCTTCACTGATTATTCGTTACTTTTCTGTTCTCTTCCTTCTTAGCTTGCGTTTCTACGAACACGTTTGTGCGTAGATTGCACGTCCTCTACAGTCCATACTGAATGGTCCCTTCTTTTCGCTCTTTTGAGATCACATTCCATGAAGCTAAGGAGTCTTCATTAATTAACTAATATTAATTAGAACAGATGGCAACGACACTCATATAATTGTAAGACCATTTTGAAAAGCAAACTAAAAGTCTGAATTGAATTTCTGATAGAGTTCATTTCAATGGAAGACGCTACTTCGGGCTATGAATACACGCGTGCGGGCTCTCGTGATCTTGAAAACAAATGCAGTACGGAACATTAATGCACATTAATAATTACCGAATGGTTTAGTCGTACATTGCTTCCACATTTCCGTCTTCACGTCGCCCTTAAACATCCCAGAAACGTGACTTGAGTGCCTGCGACGCAGCCCTAATTTAAAACGTCGTAAAATCGGTGCAAGACACCCTCGAGTCTTCAGTGAAAATGTGCGTTATATTCGCTCAATTTAAAAATACCGTACTTCATTTTTATCAGCTGCTATTTCGTGGATTTTGATAACAAAAAAAAATCCAACGCTGCCAGTTTAAAGAGTGTAGCCCTTCAAAAACCACGCCACAGCCTCTGAGGAATAAAACGTCAAGAACGTGAACGTCGAATAAAAAGCTGTGGGATGTAAACTACCCACGAACGGAAAACACATGTGTCTAAAGACTGAACTGAAAACCCGGATGAGAGATAATGCAGGTACGTTACCGACAGGTTCTCCTAACCAAAAATTATTGTGTTCAAACCTTTAGCATTCACTACTCTTACAGGGAATTGATTAAATTTAACAGAACAGGAGTAGCGCTAACACCTTTCTATACTAGCAAATGTCAATATCAGAGTGTTACAATTTTTCAACTCTACTCCTAAAGTCCAGAGCCCAATTTTTCACAAGATTTCGGAAACGGCCGACAACTCGATCTACGAGCGAATTAGGAACATTCCCAACGAATTATGGACCCGCAAGCGCAAAATTCTGGACTCCATCGTTATTTCTTTACCGCTTTGGTTTTCGATGACGTTTTCCGTGATTTACTGCCATGAATTCTTTCTGCGATAAAATTTCTGTCACTGGGAAGTAAATTTAAGAATAATCGAGATTTATGGCAAAATAAAGCGAAAGTCACCCATGAAACAACTCTGATTACATATCTCACCCAGATTTGGGCGGAATATCCAATTAAGAATCCTTTGAGAGAATTGGTTAATCTTTTCGAGCGTCATAATTTGACTATCGAGAATTTTACATTTATTTTCACGTTTATTTGGTCATTCGTTGCCCAAGTAAGCACAATATATGACACTTCCACGAAATTTCTCTAATTTACATCGTAGAGGCGGTTAGGTCACATCCATTTACGTATGCCTCTACATGCCAGCTACATCGGCTACAGCCGCCACCACGTTTCAATTAGATTATGGGTTCGTTGAAAGCTCCCTAGCTACATGAAATGGGACTCCAAAGCTCCCTACCCACATGAAATGGGATCCCAAAGCTCCCTACCCACATGAAATGGGACCCCAAAGCTCCCTAGCTACATGAAATGGAACCCCCAAGCTCCCTATCCACATGAAATGGGACCCCAAAGCTCCCTACCCAAATGAAATGGAACCCCAAAGTT
This sequence comes from Orchestia grillus, assembly GCA_014899125.1. Classification (NCBI taxonomy): domain Eukaryota; kingdom Metazoa; phylum Arthropoda; class Malacostraca; order Amphipoda; family Talitridae; genus Orchestia; species Orchestia grillus. Next base: position 2,160 of record VOMN01089322.1, on the reverse strand, counting down.
CACTACCCAAATGAAATGGGACCCCAAAGTTCACTACCCACATGAAATGGGACCCCAAAGTTCACTACCCACATGAAATGGGACCCCAAAGCTCCCTACTCGTATGAAATGGGACCCCAAAGCTCCCTACCCACATGAAATGGGACCCAAAGAGAACGAAAAGAAGAGACCATTTAGCATGGACTTTAAAAAACAAGGCAACTCTACACATGCGTGTTCCCACAGAAGATTCCGTGCGCAGAGTAACAGTAAGTTACAAACGAAGAGGAATTAAAGAGGATAATCTGAGAGAAAGCATGAAAATAGAAAGACGAATAGTGTGCACGGAAAATAGCAGTCCCGAAGGCTTAGCTACAGCTGCTGCGGTAACCTAACAGTGTTTCCATCGCCTAGGATAGACGCACCTAACTCACCTAATCCTATTGCCTATGGCGTATCCTCTACCTCCTGAGGAGCCTCTTTGTTTAAAATAAAGATAACTAGAGGAGCCAAGTCGACTGAACCTACTAAAGGTTTGGTGTTCAATTTATTGTTCTATGTGCTCAAAATATAAGTGGTAACTAGTCACCGTCGGTACACAAAGCGTTAATTGCCTCCCATTAGGTCAGCGTTTGAACATGTCAACAAAGTTGACGCATCCAATCGTAACGCGATTATTTCAAGGCAACTAGCACAGCTCAGCCATAGCGGTCATGCAGCCAAGTATAAAAATCAAATTTACGGTAATTGTCTTGCCATTGGTGCGGAAATTTTTCCTGAGGCTATGAAGGACAAAAGAACAACACGAGGAAACAATGGAATGAAGAAATATCTTAGATGAGTGAATATCAGACTTCCGGGGAAAGAAGGACTAACTTTCGATCGCTTCCAAAACTCCCATCACGGGCTGCAGTTTCGAGCGCATTTCATGCACTGACGAGTGAACTCATTTTTACCAACTCGAATTTCCCAACTTAGGACGAACAAATTCATCAAAAGTTCGATCAAACTAAAATAAACGTAAAGCGAGTTCAACCGTCCTTTTTAATCTCTCTCGCCATAAATCGACTATTGGTGAACGTACTCCTACATCTGCAACTAATTAAAAAAAGTCGTCGCAAAAAACCCCACGTTTGCGTCGGATCAACAACGGAAGAAGCGGTGCGCAACGGGGAGTTCAACTCCCAATGAGGCGCCTGGCCAAGTACTGCACAAGGAAGCAATCGAATAAACAAAAATGAAGTCGACTTTGAAAAATCGAGTCTGGAGCAGCAGTGAAGGCCTTCCAGCGGTGCATACGAATGGTCCCGTCACGGCGGCAGCTCCGAGATGACGAGTGGCTTTCTCCGGGCTATGGGCCCGACCTAACCTCTCTTTCGCACTCCGATCTCTCCGGTGCGTCATGCGTGTAGACGTGCGTAATATGACGCACCGTGCTGTAACGAGTGCCTCTAAGATCTCTTTCATGCGTCATACAAGTAGATACACAATATAAAACAAGAGACGTCGTGATCTCTCCGTGAAGATACATTTTAGAAACATTTAGAAACATATATATACCACAAGTAATGTTCATCAGATACAGGTTCACAATCAAATGAGAAATGACGGAGAACCGGGATCAGGATATATATATATCAAATGTGGGCCCGAATAAGCTACAAGGCTTCTAGGGCGAATAATATAGAAACAAAGGCATTCAATTTACAGCACATCAATGATTAATAACAAAAAAGTGTTAAGGTTACACTCAGGTATGCGAGTTACAAAAACTGAATCAGTTGGTTAAAATTAAATATTAGGATCAAAACATGGTATGAATTTTGCAATTTAAGTAAGAGACAACATACATACGCATATTTGAGTATGTATTCACATAGGTCGACGTTGACGAATGTATGTATACTCGTATAAAACAAGAGAAGTATTTAAAGTTACATGAATGGAATGAAATAGTAATCGAGCAAAGAACTACATACACACAACATATTTGAACATGTATTCTCGTAGGTCTATGTACACAGATTTCCGCACACACTTTCAGTACAGCGAGGGAAGGTAAGCCTCAAGATTAATCGTAAATGATCTAAATGAGGTATTTTGTTGTATGTTTGGAAGAAAGGAATTCCAAAATTTAGCGCCTGCAAAGAGAATGCAATGGTAGGATTTGGTGCATGAGTA
>VOMN01089311.1:0-24421 GCA_014899125.1 Orchestia grillus | reverse complement strand
CTGTGTGCAGTGCAGTAGTCACAGCACCTAGTAAGTATCGTTTCAAATTAGTGTTGTAATACATAAAATGCACCTTCTGAAGACACCTGGAGTGAAACTCGATAAAAATGAAATATTTTTCATTTATCAACTTCTCTTGAAAAACGTTTTGTTTGATTTTGCGACTTTCTCTAACGAAGAGTTTTTGACCTAGAAAAATGAAACTTAGCTCATTCGGCACGAAATTTTATTGGAAAAAATCTTAGTTTCTTTTGAATTTTTCGAATCACGCCAAACCTATCTATTGGAAAGTGGGAATGAGATCATGAATTTTTCCTTGTCTATATAAAAATCTTATGTTTTGTGTCTCCAAAATTTTGTGGCTTTTTTTGGTTCCTTGTATTAAATCGCATCGATTACAGCCAACCCCATCGGTCTATTGCAAATTTTTGTGCAGTAATACTTTTCGAACAATTTTCAAAATATATGTTTTTTATTCATAACTCATTTTTTGGAGATATCTGAAACATGTCATCCAAACAAAATGCGCTCCTCTCATCGAGTTAAATAAGTGTGCCAAATTTAGAAGTGATCCTTCCCATCGTTAAAAAAAATTCCCCACACTGACGGTTCCCTTAAAAGTAATGTCCGTTACCTTCGATGACCATTATGACACGATTGTTAATTGAATTTGTCACTACATCAGTGCTTACAATTGAAACATCTTGAAGAGGCTGCTACACCGGTCAGTAATACCGCCTTTGCAGCAAACTGCCGTCCATCCGTATAAGTTTCATACTTCGTAACAGTCCACAGATTTTCCCTCTGGTTCAAATTTAGCAAAGTCAACTGGCAAACATCAATCATTGCCTTCAAAGCCGGTGAGGCGAGACATTGCTGCATAGCACGTGCTGACTGTGACCAAACATACACATTCATTGATTTACTCGTAGGAAAGACGACCATAGTTCAACTAAATTTAACTTCAATGGAGCAATTTGAGAATACCATACGTGACGCAGGACGCTCCAAAAGCCAGAGTGCAGTGATGAGCTCCGAGCAGCTCTCAGTTCCCTCATCAGAGCATCCAATAGAGCTTTATTTATTTCAACGCAGTCCGAATGCTCAAACAGAAAATTTCAATTTGGTCAAGTAGAATTTTTTATTTCAACTGCATGCTGCTGCAAAATAACAAATACTCCGTGTGATACTGAATTCTCTTATAAAATATGCTTTTGTAAACTGAAATGCGAGGAGCGCGCCCGTTGCGACTTGTCATGGTGCCCTGTTTCAAGGGGAATGGACGCGATATATTGAGCCCTCTCTGCTGACAGGAAATTCTGTTTTACAATGAGATGCGGCAAAAAAAAAGCACGAAAGACTCGCAGCTCGGGCAGATTTGTACAACAGAAATAAAGCTGCACACTCCCTTACTCTACCTCGTATCTGCCGCACACTTATCATTGAGAGAGGCTGTGTGGAAAGCCAAACCCTCGCGTCTATAAGAAGGCGATTATTTCGCAGGACGATCTCAGAAATACTGGCCACAGTTGCTTTCCAATTATGGCACAGAATTGCACGGGAGGATCATGGCAGGTCCTGGTGATTTTTTGCCTGCAGAAAGAATCGGAAGGCAGGACACAAAAGCGCTGATAAATAACAAGAAAGACTCGCGTCATTCCTACAAAATTTGGATAGTTATCATTAACCTTTAATTTTTGGAAAAAATGCAAAGCGACTGCAGTGATTTAAAAAATTATCTGCGGTGTTAAGCCCTCATGAGCTCAGAATGTGCGCAACGTGACCACTCAATCTCTATTGAAGTCTGGTAATGAAATTAAATTTTAGGCAATACTCAATAAATTATACAATTCTAATTCTGTACTGAAAATTGTACTGCAATTAGTTTCTTGTCTTCTAGGGTAATGAAACTCAATTCGATTAGTCTTACAATTCAAAGGCGTTGCCTCGAATTTCTCATCTATTGGAAATGGCATGGCTAATAAAAACACAAGGTGCCCTATTACATATCGCTAAGAAGGAGCGAATTCAACAATGTATTGCAATCTAAATTGTGCACACGCTCCCCTAAAAATGTTTTTGCGTTGGACAATACGTTCGAGTAAAGTAATCGAAATCGTTATTAAAAATATATGATCGCAAACTGAACACTTATGCCTTAGAACAGATTAGATATCAAAATAATAAATAACGAATAAGCATGCTAAAAGCCCGTCAATCGACGATAAATCCTATCTGAAAGCTTTTCATTCCTACTAACATTCAACACAGCTGCTCTTACAAAACTGGCCAGATCAGGCACCGTAATCAAATTCATTATATGTTTGTCATCCACTATGACTGACGCACTACGAAATGATTTCGGAAATTTTATTGCAAATTTTCTTCTAGCGACAACTTGAGATTCCGAACCCGAATTTTCTTCGAGACTTGAATCAATTGTCTGCATTTTAAATTGTGTCAACAACGAAGTTTCACGGCGAAGATTCGTGAGGTTCAAGGGCTGGACTACTGGGAACGACTGAAATTTCTCCAACTGTATTCTCTCCAGCAAAAATGGGAGAGATACCTTATAATCTACACGTGGAAAACGATTCGTGGATTAGTATCAGACTTCAAAAACGAGACTATAAGGCTGCGCACAAAACATCACATTCGTTTCGGCAAGATGTGTGTTGTGCCGACGTTCATTGCGAACTCGAGTGGTAGCGTTCGGACTAGACATGAACAGTCCTTCTCTGTGATGGGACCCAGACTCTTCAACGCTCTGCCTAAAGATCTGAGAGAATTAGCTGGTTTTATGGACGTCTTCAAGACGAAGCTGGATAACTTTCTATAAACTATCCGCGACAGGCCTCCCTTGCCTCACTATCACCCAACAGTAGAGGGAAACGGCCTCATTCAACAGCTCGAGGATCTGGGGAGGCACACCACGCACACAAAGCGGCACCTCAGTGTGGCCTCAGCGTGACGACCAAAACATCTCTAAGTACATCTAAGTAAGTAAGTATCATACTAGTGTCTACGCATCCTGTTATAGAAGTGTGGCTCGCCTTAAGTTAGAACCTGAATCAATCTTTACTGATCTCAGCCTCTGCTTTTATTGCGTAACCTGGGACGGTGAGGATGTACGTACATGTCTTGTGTATACATCAATCAACTACCAAGTTGAACAAAATTCTTTTACTTCTCAAATGAAGCACTTAAAGTTTATTTTACGGTGATGACGACGATACTCAATAGCCAAGCTGCGTAGCAATGTCCGTTCCATGAAGCATATAGGTGATTTTTTGTAGGGTTCAATTTCCCTTCCATTTACTTGATGTCCAATGTTTAATTTATACAATTAAACAATATATTGCCACAAGAGGTGTATGAATTAAAGTTACAGACATGGATTTTGTGAGCAATTACAATGAAAATTTGTTACTATGCCTATTCTACTCGTGGACCCGAATTAGTTCTATGACTTCCGAGCCATCCTATAAAAACCGTATTCTAGGGCACCCTATAGGAACCGTATTCTAGGGCACATTATAAATACCGTATTCTAGGGCACCCTATTGAAACCTTATTCTAGGGCACCCTATAGAAACCGTATTCTAGGGCACTTCTAGGGCACCCTATTAAAACCTTATTCTAGGGCACCTAGTAAAATCCGTATTCTAGGGCACCCTATTAAAACCTTATTGTAGGGCACCCTGTAAAAACCGTATTCTAGGGCACCCTATAAAAACCGTATTCTAGGGCATTCTATAGAAACCGTATTCTAGGGCACCCTATAAAAACAGTATTCTAGAGCATCTTATAGAAACCGTATTCTAGGGCACCCTATAGAAACCGCATTCTAGGGCACCCTATAGAAACCGTATTCTAAGGCACCCTATAGAAACCGTATTTTGAACATAACGGAAGAGGGTTCGAGCAGTACTCCCCGGTACCAGATGCTGAGCTGCTTCGATGTATAATGAGTTCCTCATTTAAAAAAAAAATAATTCTGTGACTATGCATTTTTTACTCAACGCAGATGATAACAGACGTTTCATTACTCCACGATTAGATTCGCTTCAGCTAGTTTACCGAAATTTAATTCGCTATTGATGAATTTTTCATTGTCATTTTTGAAATCGTTAAAAATACCTCTATCCGTGAGTTCAAAAAACCGTCTCAAGTCTTTCATAGCGATAATAACGGTAATACTATTTAATTTTTTCCTAACTTGGGTCAGAAACAATCGAGCGGTCGTTCACGGCCAGCAAAAGTTTCTCCATCAATGGCCATCTGCGGCGGCGTCGGGACCCCTTCTGTTGACCAAGCTGCCGGGCCTCCCCCTCTCGCCTCAGCCGCAGATGGTCGCGCTGCTTTCCGACAGACATGCAACCTGATCGCTTAAAATGGTTTCCAATTTACACTTCCTTATTGCCACGGAAAGAGAGATGATTTCGAACGACGCTTTCACTTGCCTTGCATCGTGACATTTGACTACCTCGCTTTAAGCGGAGGAAAAGGCTTCGACAACGCTCTTCTTTTGATAAACATCTTTCCTGGGATACGGCGTAAACGAAACCAATATTCTTTTCAAGTTGAAGCCATGTCTCTCCATCGAGGCAAGACAACATGAACGGCTTACATGGGAAAAAATGATAGCACGTCTTGAAGAATGAAAACACCTACTGCACGCAAAATAACAAATGAGTTTGTATTCAGAGCAAACTTGGGAAGTTGAGCAAGCGGACGAAGAACTTTACAATGGATTCAAGCCATTCACTCGACACATGAGGTCCTGAGAGTTTTTTGGGCGTACCGTGTAGGCATTGTTTCGAAATCAGCTTTTCAGCAAGCATCAACTCTAAGTTCGTTCTAATCTTAAGATGGTAAGAAAAAAATTTAGCGAGTGTTATTTATACATACGGATTTTAAATTGTATCGTAAAATTGTCACGGACAGTGGAAGGAGAAAATTCAGTTCAAATGTGTACAACAACTGGGAATTTTACGTTAGCTTAAAATTTTTCGTTGCTAGATTTCATATTGATCCCTAATTTTATTTGAAAAACGCCGTAAAATTTCAACGAATACCCAATCATTTGCAGTTAATTAAAATGATAATTTTCATAACGGCCGTTCTACTAATAAGGCATTCATAGTAGTGTGCTCCATTAAATGAACGCCCCGTAGAATGCAGCATATTGAAAGTAATTATAAAAAGTATTTGTTCCTAAAGTGTATTCTTCATGATAATTTTAAGCCCATACCTGAGATCTTAAGCATTAGATAAAAACCAGAAACTCAAGTTTCATAGTTTCAAATTCTAGACGGTTAAATTCTTGATGAACCTGTTGTGAGGCTTTTTAAAGTTTCAGACTCACAAACGATGAAATGATAGTTAGATTTTTTTCGGCTTGAAGCTCACTTTAGATTTTAATACTATATCCTGTTTGTAAGAAGAAAAATGAATTCTATGCTCCAGTATTTCAGTGCATATAAGTTTTAGAATTTTCTCTGTCTCCAATAGGTGTTCTGGAAGCCTTTTAGCTTGTTTGGATCAAGAAGAAACTAATACCAACTATTGAATAATAAGTTCATTCATGCATCCTACTTATAAAATGTACTTAGATATTTGTGATAAGTTGATTTGATATACCTGAGAACACTGCAATACCCAATAATTACTCCGAAGCAAAGTTGCTCGGCATCGTCTTCTCGACGCTAAGTTTAGATATTACCTTTACTTTCTAACTAAACCTAAAGAAATACTTAAATTCATATCATGAAACTGACTTGTTAAATCGCCACCCTGTATGTAACACAATCGTCCAACCCTAGTCACACGACGAAAATAGATACGGCATTGCTACGAAGATCTTCCCCATGGTTGACAACCACAACAACGGGACAACTACGAGCCCTCCCTATGGTTGAGAACCACAACAACGAGACAACTACGACCCCACCACACGCAAAAGAACCACCTCAACAAGGCACCAAAGACTCGATTTGTGACGAAAGTTTTATGGCCCTAACGAGCAAGTCATGTCCCCGCTCCGCATCCGGTCTCCGCCTTCTTTTGTCACTCCAGTTGCATTTTGAGTGGCAACTGAGTTTAACTGAACGATTTACATTCACTGTTCCATGACTCAGAAGTGAGCTGCCGTCAGTTGTGCTTATTTCCTTCGTAATGCCAATGCAATGGGAATTTGTTTCAAGATATGATGAAAATGTTTTTAAATATGCCCCGTTTTGGTACAATGGCATTAATACACCTTAGATAGAAGTATTTTTTCTCGGTGGAGACATACACTAACTCGGAATACGGCAAAATCAGTTTGAGATCGGTATACAATTACAAAAATTTGAAACTGATCGGGACTTGTCGTGGAAATAAAACTGAAAAAATACAATATTTCAAACTGCTTGTGATATTTTAGTCGTGACATACAGTTTTTCAGAAGAGTAGCTGATGTTTTTCCTCGCCTGCTAAGTAGCAATCAGTTTTTGAATACTGTAATCTGTTGTATATCGTATGCAGAATAAATGAATTCTGTCTTACGAAGCTCAAGCTCAGCAAAAGAAAGTCGTGCGCTACAAGCTACGAGTTCTGGTAATGCAGAATAACTGCATGCCCCGTAGAACAACAGGGGATCCATTACTCAGAATTGTAGTCATTCGTTAAATAAAGAAATGACACGTAGGTTCTCAAGCTGCGAGTAGAAGTGACCAAGCACAACTTGAACCACACACCAATTGTACATACGAGCATATTTTTATTGGAGGTGAAGAAACCGCACACCGAGAGAATTTCCTGTTTAAGTGTGCACAAAGGTTTCATGGCGTCAAATGGTTGTAAAGACAGAATGTATGTAGATCGAGGGACAGACTAGCGTAATCGTATCCAATGAACGACTTATCCACTGGAGCCAGGTAGTAAAAGTTATCAGTCTGCTAAGGGACTTATCCATTAGAGCCAGGTAGTAAAAGTTAGCAGTCTGCTAAAGGACTTGTTCGTTGGAGCCAGGTAGTAAAATTTAGCAGTCTGCCAAGGGACTTATCCATTAGAGCCAGGTACTAAAAGTAAGAAGTCTGCTAAAGGACTTATTCGTTGGAGCTAGGTAGTTAAAGTTAGCAGTCTGCTCATTAACTTATCCGTTAGAGCTATGTAGGAAAAGTTAGTAATCTACCGATAAACTTGTCAGTTAGAGTCAGGCGGTAAGAGCAGCTTACAATCTTCTGAGTCACTCATCAGTTAGAGTGTTAGAGCCAGGTGGCAAGAGTTCATTATCTGCTTAGTAACTTATCATTCAGAGTTAGGTGGTAAGAGCTAGTTATCTGCTGAGCAACTTGTCAGCTGAGGAAAGGGGGTGAGCTATCAGATCTCGGTCTTCAACGCAGTGACAAGGCTTCCCAATTGATAGTACAGGTGATTTTTTAAATATGACGCATAAAAGAATACTTAATAACTTCTATATTGTTGATGTGAATTAAAAAAGTGTTTATGAAATCCGGTAAAATACTAGTTTTATTCTGAATACTTTTTGAATACAATATTCTTCATGTGCCGCCTCCTGAGTGCAGAGAAAAATCGACATGATTAGCAGGCTCTCCACAGCGCTGCGGTGTTTTCCTGGAGGCTTTGTCTTTGCCAAACTGCTGGAATCAGGAAAATTCTTCACACAACTGCAAATAATTTTATACGATGGAGAGGTAAACACTTGATATTTACTCTTCAAATTACACTGGGCCTTTATTATGCTTCTTGCTTGGTTGAATAGACAGTTGTTATGAAGATAAGTTGTTCTTTTGTCCAGCTTGTCATTTTTGGGGTAGCGCTAAAATTGTATGCATTTTTTATTCGAACGGGGCTTCTACTCCAGACTGTGTATCTAGGTTACAAACATTTCCAGTGAAATCAGTATTCTCCAGGATTTCATCAATACTTTACTTCTTAAATCCATTCAATAACGAAGAAATTATTAGATGTTAATTTAGGCCCCATATATAAAAATCCCCCTGTACTAAAGAGCCTCCTATCCCGCCAACATAAGCTCCATTCTCAGAACGGCTGCCTTTCTCTAGAGCGGGAAAACGCTGCGGTGCGCAAGCCTAAAGAAAAACTACTGGGCTATGTCGTGCACATCGTGTCTGTACCATGGGCTGGGCTGGTTAATCATGACTTGAAACTTATTAAAATTTTTGGGAGCACAGTTCTTCCAAAACATACAAAAAATACAGTTAGGATACAAAATACTGTCAAATGATGCTCTGCATCTCAATAAAATCATTGTTTTCATGTCCATGAATTTCAGATTTAGAATTCTATGTATCAATCCCACTATATAATAATAGCTCTGCGTTGCCTGCTTGTTTGCTTGGTCCGTCCGTCTCTCTGTCACGCTTTCAAGGATTTAGATAGGTAAAAATTTCCGGCTCCGTATTTCTAACTAATCAGCGAGACTGTCAGAGAAGGTAGTCCGTATCAGTGATACTGAAAATAGCATTATTTCATGTCAGATTTACCGAAAATAAGAGGTATATTAAGAAATTAACATCATTTGTCCCGCCATTTTTGGCGGGGCGCATCTACTAGTAGTATAATAAGAGCCGCATCTATTTACTTCATGTACTACGTTACAGTAAACATTATTTTCCCGTGAATTATTTACGATATCTAATTAAAAAACCTTTTTGAGTTGGACTTTGCTAGGAAAGAAGCTGCTAAAATTCACTGACCATGACGACGCAAAAGAATAATTCATGAATATCGAGAAGCTGCTGAACATTTCTTCACCCCTCAACGACGAGATGCCAGAGCTCGCTTGCAATTTCACGATAAAATGCAAGAAAAATAATAAACGACATCGAAAAAAGAACTTTGAAGTAACATACCAATCACTTTCTACCGTTAACGCAAAATTTTCGTTAATATTATAAGACGCTAATAAAAGTACTAATCTCATGAAAAATTTTTAGTATCTCCTGGTAAATGTTTACCTTGCTGATGTTATTTTTCTGACTACTTCATGTACATGTACTAGCCCTTTGGCATTTGAACTCATATTTGTGGTTTTTAATTTTACAATATTTGATAGATTTTGTGTTCCCGATTTGTGTAATTATTAAGCTATATTACCTATTATCAGAAAGAAAATAAAAGAAGACCATTTGTTCAAAAATAAGCCTCATACTATGCATGATACAGTTCAGTTTTCAAGAAGCATAGACGTAATTGTTTCAATACAAATTGTTTCCGCATCTGTTGAATCATTCATCACTACTTTCCTTACTGAGCAATCAAGAATAAAATATTTACGTTTATATTCACAGAATGACATAAATTTATATTTACACACGTAAGGCTTCAACACAGTTTATAACGGCTGTAATTCAAAATAAATTATTGTGCTGGGACTTTGCTTAGAGGAAAGCTGCTGGAATTCAACAAGAACAAAGTAGAATATTGAGTAATGAACAAGAGGAGCTGCTAAGGAGCTAAATAAATGCTACTCTACGATGAGATGCTCGAGCTAACTTGAAATTCCAGAACAAAATACACAAGAATTATCAGTAGTAGACTTTGGACAAACTAATTTTGTTTTTATTTGACATGTCAGAAAAAAAAAACAATTTTCCAATTACGCCAGCTTTTGCAATTCCCACAAACAAAAGAATAAGCCAAGCTTTTGGAATTCCCACAAACAAAAGCTGAGGCCAGCTTTTGGCATGCCCATAAACAAAAGCCATGGCCAGCTTTTACACGGTGCATAAACAAAAGCTAAGGCCAGCTATTGCAATGTACATAAACAAAAGCCAAGGCCAGCTATTGCAGTGTACAGAAACAAAAGCCAAGGCCAGCTTTTACACTGTACGTAAACAAAAGCCATGGCCAGCTATTGCAATGCACATAAACAAAAGCCAAGGCCAGCTATTGCAATGTACATAAACAAAAGCCATGGCCAGCTTTTACACTGTACGTAAACAAAGGCCAAGGCCAGCTATTGCAGTGTACAGAAACAAAAGCCAAGGCCAGCTTTTACACTGTACATAAACAAAAGCCATGGCCAGCTTTTACACTGTACGTAAACAAAAGCCAAGGCCAGCTATTGCAATGTACAGAAACAAAAGCCAAGGCCAGCTTTTACACTGTACGTAAACGAAAGCCAAGGCCAGCTTTTACACTGTACATAAACAAAAGCCAAGACCAGCTATTGCAGTGTACAGAAACAAAGGCCAAGGTCAGTTAGTACAATGTACAGAAACAAAAGACGTGGAAAGAGTCGGTCAAACCGTTGCATTGCGCGGTGAATTGTTGAGTCGGATCATCCTCCGAGTTTATGTTTATTGTATTCGGTTATCAACCAAGCTTTCGGGCTCCTGAGCAAGGTACGTTTTGAAAACAATAAGCAACAAAAGTTTTTTTCAAAATATAATAATGGAAGCAAAGTACTTTACACTTTTGGTGTATCATTTCACTTCTGTCGCTACTGAGTAATGAAAAATAAAATATTTAGGAAGGAAAAGTATTCAGAAACATTACACAGGTTGCAGAAATATCGTTCACATATTTTCTTAGGAATTTCACTTGATTCTTGATGCACGCACACCATTCATTCTGTGGTGTATATAATAATACGCAGTTTGTTGCTTGCTTAACTGCTCTGCTGATCGCTACGTCCGCCTTATCAGTTTTGCATAAAAAAAATTCAATAGCGCTAATATTCAGAAGTGTCTTAGATAGAACAGGGAAAATTGTGTCATAAATGAATGTAATCTGAAGGAAATTAAATGTTTCATTTGACAGACTACGATACGCCAGTAATTTGGCTAACATAGTTTGGTTACGAATAGTTATTTCGAAGGGAACGTTGAAAGACATTTGTGACCTATTACATACTTCGCTGGAAAATGCCATTCATTTTATGAATGATTACAGGTAGAGTCTCCTTTTTGACGGGGTCAGCGTAGTAGCAAAAATAGTACTCGAGCCGCGCTAAAATTGACGGGACAAATAATATTAACTCCTTTAGATGCCCACTCATCAACACTATATCATAAAACGCAATAAAAAAATGTATATACTTTTTGTGCGTAATTTCTCCTATGTTATTACGATATAAATCTCATTGAACACATTAAATTTGAGGAGAATTGTATGTACTTAGTTATATTTTATGTAACAAACACCCCAGTGTTGCTTCCTTGCTTGCTTGCTTGATTGATTGGTCCTTCTGTCCGTCCGTCCGCCCGTCTGTCTGTCGGTCTGTCTGGCTTTGCATCTCGCTCTTCAGGATTTAGATGGAAGAGAATTCCCTTGTCCATATTCCTGAACTAATAGCGAGACTGTCAGATAAGGCAGTCCGTATCAGTGACACTGAAAATGATATTATTTCACGATAGAGTTACCGTACATAAGATCTTGTGAATTAACACCATTGGTTCTACCATATTTGGCGTGTTGCGTTTATTGGTTTACGATAAATCTCATGCAAACTTATTTCATTTCTTATATTATTGATACGGACAGCCTTCCCTAATACAGTCTCGCTGATTGGGAACACGGGACCGAGAATCTAGGCCTGTGAATTTTCTCCTATCGAATTCCTTCAAATGGGGACACGAAATAAATTACTACAATGGATATCATTAGTATGAATAGTTCAAGTTATAATATAAAACATTATTAATTAGCGTGAAACATTTTTGAAAGAAAATTTAAAAGCCCTTTGAAGTGTTGTACGCCATACATATTCCCAAATTTCTTGAAATGTTGAGCTCCCAAATTACATTTACACGGATTAATCGAAGAGCTTTTTCTGAAAAGTTGTTTATTTTCTGAAGGTTGTTTCAAGTTCTTACGCACAACTCGTTCTCGAGGGAAGAAACTCGTGAAAGCACTACAGATATGGTGTAACCGCGTATTTAGCTAGCATAAAAAAGGGACAAAAAGGGTTAGCATAAATGAATAATGTTATTACCAAATACATGCAATTGACATAATTAGACAGTCCCAATTTTAATCAATTTTGCAAAACAAAATATGTATTGTTTAAAAAAATCAAACTTATCAAGATGTAGCTGCACTGAAAACAAGATATGTATAAAAACACGATAATTTGGGAAGATAAACAACTTTTCAAAAGTTCTCCAATTCATCCTATTCCCACATAATGTAACAAACATGAGTGGCTATAAAATTCGTTGAAATATGCTTAATTTATTGCATCATTGTACGAGCCTCTAGAATAAAAATTATTTTTTGTGACGCCGGCATCATTTGAAGCCTGGCAATTAAGCCGATACTCATTTTTCATGGAGATAAAAAACACTAAACCGAATTTCACTTCAATTTGATTTATAGCGAATATGGAGAGAATTTCTAGGCAGTTCTTATTATAGCAATGGAATATTCATTCAATTCCCTAAATGAACTTTAATCAGAGAATTTACGCAGAAAAAAAATATTAACACTACTAACCATACTTTAACACTTTTAAGGTGAAACACTCTAACACATCCTTTCGTTTTACAGGTAACCCCAGAACGAAATCGGTTCATTCATTGCAGAGAAAACTCGCTTCCTGCAGAGAAATGAAAAAATTCGTTCAGTGGGCGAACTTCAGCTGCTCCTTTTATTGCTGCTGGTACACAAACTATGTGACGCACTCCGGCGGCGACGTGCCCTACGACACTGCTCTTCATTTTGGCTTCAGGGCTCTTCATTTTCGTTAAAATAAGTAAATTGGTTGGTAATAAAAAATGAATGTAATAATCTTCCCCGCAAAGAGATCCAAATTCGAGTAGACATTCGGAATTTACAATAAAGCTCGCAGCCGTTCGTTCGTGAAAAATTTGCTCGCCGAGCGGCTCTCGAAAATGGGGTGGCTTTTGATAAGAATCTTTTGTCTACATAAGACATCGGGTTTTCCCTCGCCGTAGGAAAACACGTACCCGCATACTTGCGTACCTGGGGCTGGAAGTGCGCCGCTCGTGGGTGCCATTTAATAATATCACATGTAAAAGTCCGATGACAATCGCAATCCTAAAATTCAAGTAGCTTTATCAGCTGGGCACTTCATCAGCTCATCATCCGTGCGTCTGTTCCAGAAGCTAATTAAAATCCTGTTCATTGAGGGGGTTTGTATACGTACAAAAGAGGATTTAAAATCCGCGTGATTTTCCAAAGTTCAAAAAACTTTTCAATCTTGCACATGAAATGTATTTCTGTCAGTAATGTTTCTCGCACTAAATTTTTATCAAGTAATGGTTAGCTAAATTATTAAATACTTAGAAATAATCAGACAAAGAACGTTGCTGGAACAATATTACATCATGCAATATGAATCATTAACACCGAAGCATACAGGTTCTATTTCATATTGAAGTGACACGGCATCGGAAAGGAGTAACCTAACTTATTCGAGCTTACAGTTATTGGGCAAAACCATCCGTTCTCTATAGCTTCTGTTGTGTCTTTATTTTATGGTTCGCAATGCGCCCTCAGCAATGACCCCTGCTGCACCACTGCTGCACACTGCACCACTGCTGCACACTGAACCAATGCTGCACACTGCACCAATGCTGCACACTGCACCCCTGCTGCACACTGCACCACTGCTGCACACTGCACCACTGCTGCACACTGCACCACAGACGTTGCCGCCATATTGTTGACCAGCGCTCAGATGTGTGTTGTGTGATAACAGATGCGATTTTCCTATTCTTCTAACCCTATAGGCCCCTGCATTTAGGATAGATCCTTCAGAACTGCTGTTTCCCTACACAACTGCTGCTGTGGATTTGCTCCTTTCCAAATGACTTTAAACCTAAATGGAAGTATGAAGCAAGTGTACCTTTCAAATTTTTTTCAAATATTTTCATACGTTTAGTAGAGCAGGACGTGTATTTTAAAGTGAAGTACTACGCACTACACAATCAAGAAAATTTGCGTGCATGAACTGCCAACTGGTTTTTCAGTCTGTTTTCCATAATGTCAGCTTCCCATAATTCTCTGTTTCCATGACATGTATACGTGTAGCAGCTTTTTACACGCTGTTGATCTCTTAACAAATTATGCACTCCTAGCTACAGACAATATTTTCCCCCGACTCTTGTAGAAGAAGTCAAGAAAGACTTTTACTCCCAAATGAACTTCATTTAAGATTAACTTTTAGGACTCGATGTTCTTTAATACGAACCTAGAAAGTGAAATAAGATTAAATGGTCTTCCAGCGCAGGATTTCGGCTCCTATGACAAACATAAACGAATATGAACCGTTCAAATGGGCCGGTACTTAATAATGAGTGCTAACATATTCTTTCATAATTTTAATTGTTAAATTAATTTGTTCAAGCGATAGAGAAACATTAATTATCTAAATTATTTTACCATACCCTTTATTACCACTGAAAGAGGGCCTCGAATCTTTTGTTTTTTCAAATTCATTTTATGTACTTCGCTCACAGCAAATTTCTGGACGATTGCTTCCTTAGTTACGTATCTGTGTTGATGCAAAGTAGACAAAAGCGGTCGGTAATTCTGTACCCGAGCTTTTCAGGACGCGGACGACGTTTTCCGGGTGCCAGAGTAAACACGGCGAACGGACCCGTCTTGTTAAGAGCTTCATCAGCGATGCTAAGCTGAATGGGTTGCAGTCACATTTTTAAAGGCAACATTTGAAGCTCGGCTCGTCAAATGGAATGAAAGCACAATCGTTGCTCTGATGGAAGTAATCTCATAGCACCGTAAAGACACGGCACAAAAATGCATCGTAGACAAATAGAACGGTGTTCCACGTGCTCACTCGTTGATGCGACGATAGTGTGCAACGACACCTTCGGTGCACCCTTCTGAAGGAAATTCAATTGGAGCTGCTCTATTTGATGCATCTTTTCCTTGCTGCCTTCAGAATCGCATTCGAGTTAAGTAATGTAAGTTTTATACTTTTGTTTTCAATATTTTTATTTCAAAAATAAAATAAAGAGAAATAATTAAAGTATTCCGACTCAATAGGAAGGACGCCAACCAAACCTTCTGCTTTATTTTTCGTTTAGAACATAGTTTTTATTACTTTTTAAGCCTCTAAAATCTTTTGTATATCCTCACATCATCACAATCCAGCCATTTAAAATAAAATTTCTGCAACAAGAATCAGTGTATATGTACAAACATCTCGTATAGACCTGGTCATCAATATGAAAATGAATCGAACGATAGTCTGCTGGCTAGTCAAAGGCCAATTCCAATGTTTCAGTCCAGACCAAAAACAGAATTTTACTAGCTTTTCTTAATCGGGCACTCAAATCGTCACTCAACAGACAACTGAATTCATATTTTTTTCTTCCTATGTTAAAGCTTTTTAATCCAGAACTTGTAGCTTTTGAAGTTCTTAGAAGATGATGTACAAACGAAGCAAGATACCTCAGTTAGCAATCGGTTTCCTGTTGTCCTTATCGCTCATAGTGCGATAAGTTATTCTCTAAAATTAGAATTTTATTCGGTTGCTGCTATTCTAAAATTAGAATTTTATTCGGTTGCTGCTATTCAAGCCTTTTTGGTCATCTCGCTATGGTGTGCTATATGCACTTATTATCCTCCTGTAAGTACGTTTCACATTAGATTGCGACTGTCTACACCACTTAATCCATTTGTCCCTTTGCGGAAGAAATTACTGAGCACTATCAATTCATAAAAATGCATTGCGTTGGTGGATTAAAATATGCAAGCCAAAACAAACAACTTCTACAACTTTCCATACGCACTGCGATATTTTCTATAAATTTTAAAGTAAGCTAAGACCTGAAAAATGGTAACTAAGGTGGAAGAACAGTGAATTTCTTAGAGCTCAACTGCTTTCTCTTTGTTCTGTCCATAACTCCTGAAATTTTTACATCATCGCTTTGATCCATGAGACAACTCACAAATTAAGAGTTCTGTTGACAGGCTACAGTAGCTTTCCTGGACACACTCTTCATGCGTGAGTATATTCCGTTAACAGTGTACTTTTAGCTGTTTCTTGAGGAGCACTCAGTTGAAATTAGAAGACCGAGCAATGTTCTTTGGTATATTTTAGAGCATTTTCATGCAGCGCTGTAACTCCTCATGTAGAGACACTGGGTGAGTGATGACTTCAAATCGCCTGCAAATTCGCAGCAAGAGAACATTTCTCTCCGTGTTCGGGAGGGCAGCAGGGGATGAAAGAGGCTTCGCCCAAGAACCTCTGGCAAATTTGTCGGCAGAATTTTCCAGTAATGCAACTTTTTGAACAGGAGCCACGAACAAATGACGACTTCGATTTCCTTTAGGAGCAGCGTCTGGCCTCGAACACAGCACGGTACGAGTTTCCTCTGTTATTTGTTATTTCTTTCAGCTTGCTGTGCTACAGGGGAGGCTTTGTAGCTTACTGCAATTTAAAGACGAATTTATAACCAGAGTGCAGACTTTCACCAGCTTACGTTCTTTAGCGTATGTTGGCATTCTAATGAAAAAGAGGTTGAATGCAGTTCACACCTGACTGGAGCTATTTAAGTAAACCTCTGAAAATGACCGTCGTTTATTTCATGGGGAAGCCAATTTTGAGGTTAAGCAGAATACCGAAATTCATTAGCATCACCTGAACTCAGCGTCACAGGCATCCTTAACTGCACATTTGCGATAAAATCTCGGGTGTGTACATTTGACAAGTGACCGCAGAGTCGCAGCAGAGAGGCTGCCACAGCGGCCAACATCCAGGAGAGTGGGAGCAATTTTGAGGCAGCACGAGAGCTACTGCAGGTCTGGAGCCTCAATGGGCAATTAGCGCTGCAAATAAGCGTTAGTTACGCATAGTGCTCTGCTCGAAAGTGACTTTCTTTTGCTCCTTTATTAGCCAAGTCCAGTTTACTTCCCCCTGTCCGTCCCTGTCTCTCCAACTCGTCCTTCCTCCCCCCAAGTTGCGTTGGCTGCTGTCCAGTAAACAGTCGCAGTAGATTACCGGCACCTGCTACACTCGTAAGCGGTTGCTAAATTGGTCCTAATTAATTGCATAAACTCTGCTCCTTGCCCAACACAATATGTTATAACGTTGTTAATTTTGATGCATGATATCGTCATTATTTACTCAAAACCTAAAAGACATTGCGTGAAAGCAACTTAAATAAGACTATGTCTCGCTCGAAACGGTACAGCGTTGCCAGAACGCGTTAACCGAGCCAAATAGCATTATCTGGACCAGAAAGCATTGCCGAGAAGGACTGGAGTGTTGGATCTCGTAAGAAGCTCAAGAAGCATTAACTAAGACTGAAATGTTGGTTCACATTAGACGCTCTAGATGGGTTAGCTCTAAGGCTATATACAGCGCACGCTGCTCCCCTTATATGTACTACCTCTGCCTTGAGGTCATCCAACAGCTTGCACTTAGCAGACACCCAAGCTCCAGCAATTTTGAAACCCTTCATATTAACTCAAGATGCATTCGCTACAAGTCTTGCATTAGTCGCTCTATTGCTTTCGGTGCCGAGGGAAGAATTACACACATGAGCGGCGTAATTGTTATTGCAGAATTGGTGGCTCCGATGATGTGAACTGCCATGCAAGTTACGTTTGCGCCAGCACTGAGCGGCTACCCGCAAGCTGCTCTCTTTAGTGACCTCCGCATTTACGGTGCCATAATCGGCCCCGCACCGGCTGCGCTGTTCTCGACATTATCCTTAATTTCTGTGAATGCCTGAAACCAGCCGCAAGTGTTCGTGGCTTCTGGACGAAATCTATGCCAACTATTAGAATTCAGGCAGGTAGACTATCACTGGCCATGCTCGTGGAGCGTGACTTGAAAGGGTTTGAAGGCATAGACTAGACCTTTGCCAGCCAACAAAAGGAGGATGAGGCAGTTACGGCACAGAACGGTGCCTTCACCACATGGACCTATGGAAAATGGAACGACTTCGAACAACGTATTAACGTTTCTCGTCAAATTTCGTGTTTTAATATATTTTGGCATGAATTGAAAGTAAGCATTGCGGCACGAGTTGAACAGTAATTAGCGTGTAGTCTGCGATGGTTTTTAATTAAATACTGATATATCGACTTTGTTGCATTGGTACTATACGAAAATGTTGAATCTTCCATTATTTAAAAATGAACTCGATTCTAAAATAAAATTCAAGTACACAAGCTTACCAGATTTTAGCTCCGTTGGTGTCAATCCATGTTTACTATAACGTAATTTTATACCACAGTCAAATAGTTAATGCGCATATTTGACACTATTAATTTTCAGAAATTATCTTCCTTGTATTATTTTCTGTGACACCCCAATCATAGAGCCACATGTTAGCGATATTTCTTCCTGGATTGCATTTAATCGCAGTTCCGTGAATTTCACTGTCAAGGAAGCAGCTCGGTCTTAAGCAACCATAATCTTGCAAAATTCCTCCTCTCACCGCCGGAGAATCTCTGCAAAATAAAAGAGATAGCCATATAGAAGAGAAGTTAATTAGATTGCGTGCAGTCTCCCACAACGAAAAAATGACAATGAACTCAAACTAGATGACGCGAGACCACTGAGAAGTAAACACGCCCCTAAAAGGGCTCAAATTATTTCCCGAGCAGTGGCAAAACAGGCCTCAAGTGCGGCGATAACAGAGGGCTCTGAGCAGAGTCTCTTGCGATAAGATTTTCCTGGGAAATGGGAAGCGATTTCGCCACATGACAGTGAGCACTTACATCAACAGAACGTACGTGAGTGGCTGTGCAAGACACAAATGTACGTATGTGAGAAAAGTGCATGAGTGTTTTTCTGGGTTACAATATTAAGAGCAAAAAATACATTTAAGAGTGCTCAAGAAAACCTACAGCAAAGGCTTTCACTGCAAGAAACTGGAAATTATTATACGTACAAAAATACTATTCGAATACAATTGGTGAAATTTAGAACAGATTAATTCATTTCACGCAGAAAACTGTGCCAGGGAATCAATAAGTGACTGAAACTCGTGTACTTCACGCGTCAAATTCGCAATGTTCGTGAGCGAATGCTGTCTGGCTAAGTCTTTTTTGATGGAAATTTCCCTCGTGGACAATTTATTTCGTCAGATTACTGAAGGTTTGGGGCAAGTCAATCTCGCTGCTTAGCAACTGTTAGGTGCAAAATTGAGGAATTATGTAATAAATTAGTCATGTAACTGCCAACATTTTTTGTTGGTGATAGTAAAAAGTTCCATTCGACGGTATATGAGTGAGACTCATTTAGAGTTGTGTTACACATGGATTCTAACAAACTATGTCACCTACTAAACATTTTCCCGCAGCGCACCTATGACTAACAAATGAAAATGTCACCTATCCGCGAAAAACATATGTTGAGAAATCGAGAGAAGTGCTAATGAATATTATGTTAGAAAGATATTCGTTCCTCGCCCGACAACGTTGAATCTCAGCTTCACAATAGAAAACTCACCCTGAAATTTAAAAAACTGGTTGATGAATAAAAACGGTCATTGAATTTTTGTGGTATTGCTGGCAAACAAATTTTCAGGTTAAATAGCAAGTAGTAATAGTGGTGGTGGTGATAGCAGCGGTTCAATAACTCAGACTATCTCGCACCGAAAGAGTAGCGACCATTTAGTATGGAGTTTGGAGAACGGGGAATCTATGCACAAGGTGTGTTCCCACACAAGATCCCCTCCGCATAGAAACAGTGAGTTAAGAAGGAAGAGGAAGAAGAAACAAATAAGAAATAGCGAAGAAGGAATGAAAACGGAAAGAAGTAAAGTGGGCACGAAAGATAGAAATCCCGAAGGCCTATCTAAAGCCAAGGTAGCTTAACAGTGCCCCCATGGGGACACTAGTCCCCATTGCATACAATTAACAAACCTAGCTAACCTACCCTTATTGCCTATGGCCTATTCTATGCCCCCTGGGGAGGGGGATAAATAGAAAAATTATGAGTATTTCTGCCCGTACAAAAATCAAGTTTTTGCAAGTCCTTCCTCCCTCCCAGGCTAGAATGCGACTGAAGCCCGTGCATACGATTTGTACGAATAAAAAACAATATTTAGCTCAAAGAGACGACTATATAAATATTTGCTAGAGCGTGAAGTTTATGTTGAAATATTTACTCTGATAGGCAAACTTTCGATGTAATTTAGAAGTACAATAAAGGAGGCCAGATTTTCAGAAAGAATTATACTTTCTTCGCAGAGCGCACATTCGAGGAGAAACCTCGG
The DNA here is from genome assembly GCA_014899125.1 of Orchestia grillus. Lineage (NCBI taxonomy): Eukaryota > Metazoa > Arthropoda > Malacostraca > Amphipoda > Talitridae > Orchestia > Orchestia grillus. The sequence goes on along the minus strand of VOMN01089311.1, from coordinate 4,226 downwards.
GTCACTTGTTTGAGGAATTGTTACTCGAAAGAATCTCCTCTGATGACCTTGATCTTATATTGCGACTGTTCACATAAGATAAATGTTATGGAGAAATTGAAGTTTGCATAAGAAGAACGTCAGTAGAGTAAATCTCTAAGATTAAAAGCATAAGTACTCAGCTGGGCGAAAGTGATGCAAATAAGCATGCAATTTTATTTTATCTTCTGTCTATAACAATGACATCCGTACAATTTATCATCAAGCACCATAGAAGTCAAACGGTATGAATTGTTCATTCCCACAGTTTTTCCAGCGATGTATGTTTCACTGGAGAGATTTTTACATCAACGCTGGTCTGTTAGATTTCAGGCTTAATTTGTTAGCATAAAACGTCGCGGTATCTGGTTCGACCGTTGCTTGTGTCAGAATCCAATCCAATTAAAGGGAACCAGATCATTTTCCTTGATAAAAGATAATTTCTTTTGAAAACCATTGAATTAAATTTCTATAGCGTTTTCCGATGGAAAAATTTTAGGTTAAACTTCAGTCTAATGAAACTAGAGAAGCCTATATAACACCTACCACTGACCTGTGCAAAAAAAACACCATTTTCCGTTCGAAAAAATCGACAAAAGTTTATTGTAGTGAAGTAAAATTTGAAATCTAGTCTCCAGCTGCATCTACAATTTTCAGTAAAGGTTCCAGTTTGGAAAAGAAAAACCAAATTCGTATATCAAAAGATGAAAACGTTTTCAAGAATAGAAAACGAGACTAACAAAACCTGGGGCCAAAATGGTTGAACTCGAACGGAATACAACAAAAAACTCTCTATAATGAAGAATTAAAGGTGTGACAGACGAATTCGAGGCTCGAAAATAATCAGAATTTGTGTCCCTCGTGAATGTCTAGAAGCAATGGCATGAAACCAACTGCTGTGGGTGAGGCAGCAGGTCCGCACTCACAAAGAGGATCAAAAATTTAAAGGCGTTGTCTTTAATATATCTTCTTAATGATCCCTCGCGCACTGAGAGGCAGCATGACAAATGTTTTCACAGAAAGCCATAAAATAGATTAATGATTACAAAGGAGTGTTAAATGTCGCGCAGTGGAAGCAAATTTGCTCGAATTGTTGGCGTGTAAGCAATCGTGAAGCAACATTTGTCAACCTGGAGAGATATTTCAACTCGAACTCTCTAAACATCATACTTAGAGTACTGAACGAACATGTACCTTTCATCTGGTATGACAAACACGTCATAAACGTATGTGAATGCGTCTTGAAAAGAGCTAGCTAGTAATTTAAAGAACTGGAAAGTGCCATGATAAAAGAAATTTGCCCATTTAGGAAGTGTTTTTAACGAAGCGAATTTGGTGAATGATTATTTCTGCAGCTCTGAAATAGCGTACAACAAGCGTGCGCACGAAAAAAATAGAAATTTTACTTCCCTATAATATTTATTAGAACGGAAAGTTGAGCACAATTTCAACTGTGTGCTAGTGATCTCATTGTCTGTGCCAGCGTGGTGTAGGTGCGACAGATGTGATGGTGTCACTCTCTCCCCTGGCCACCTGAATGCCATGACCAACCCAACTTTGACGTTTCTCCGCTGTCATCGTCAATATATATGTAAAATACTCCATACATTAAAAATGCGTTACAGACATGTGCGAAACAGTTATATACGGTATTTTAAAGCAGCTATCTGATGAGCAAGTTTATAGATAGTTTTTGAAATTTATCATAAGCATTTTAAGTTTAAAAATTAACAGCCGATTTTTGGGCAGATATTCAAAATTTCCTGAAAGTCTTTATGCGTCACCGCGAAGCTAAATCAGTGGAACCGACTAAAATGCGCAAAAATTAAACCTCGTAATTCACTGAGAATCTTTCTGAGGATTGCAGCTGCTCCTGCCATCCATAAGATGTACGGAAAGAGAGAATTGTCCTTAGCACAAGCAGTCACCTTCAGTTTAACGTTTTGAATGTACTTTGCATGTTAGATGAGTTGAAACTTACATTTTTGTAAGTTTCAGTTTGAAACATTATTGAGGGAGTGTCTGCCACATGTGCTCTGACAGGCGGCCTTCCAGCTTCTGTTGAGGCTGAGAACCATTGAAAAACACGCTATATCTGATGTAAGACCTCCTCTGAAGCAGATGCATATGGATTTTCAACCAGAATGGGCAAGAACACACATGAAAATGGATTTTAAACGCGGCATCTTCACTGATGAGATGCACGTCACCATCGACGGACCTGACGAGTGGGGGACAGTTTGGTTTCCAGATGAGCCTCCTGCCCTGTAACGTCTTTGTCGTCATCAAAGAGGAGGAGGCGTTATGATATGGGCAGCAATTGTTGGTCATGAATTAGTGGGTCCTTTTAGGATCCTATCAGATGTAAAACTGACTGCAGCAGCTTATATCAACTTCTAAAGCAGATGGTTCTTCTGTGATTCCGGAGAAGGACTCCTGCCAGCACAAAGAAGCTTGTTTTTATGCATGACAATGCCCTCTCACATGCTGCAAATGATACAGTAGAATATTTAAAAGTTCTTAAGTTCAAAGATGGCCGACTGATGTAATGGCCAGCTTATTCTCACTGCTTAAGCAACATGTTTGCCAGTCGGGATGTCAAACAGCCTGTGGAGTTAGCTTGGAACTTGTGAAAAGGTATTCCTGTAAATTAAATTGAAAATGTAATAAAATCGATGGAGAAACTTTTTTCGGCTACTGTTGAAAGACGTAGAGAGTGCATTAATTATTAATATGCTTCCAATGTATTGTGGTGAAAAATATTGGTATAAAAATATTTGTAATGGTCATACCTGCTTACAGTATCCCTTGTAAAGGTGTAGTTTGAAAATCCTGTTTTTTATAGACTTTTCATGTCGGTGCACAAAATTGCGGCACTGTTAAAATTTAACTGAATTAAATATATTCAAAAATCTTCCTAAATAATAGAATGATGGATGGAAAACTCTAACATGGCAGTTAAAACCCCATGTGGAAGAAACTTTCTACATTTAGCTAAGATTGATACATTTTTTAAGTAAAAGTTAGGAACAACTATTTTGTACTAAAGCTTGTCCCAGGCTGTAAGCTCCAGTGTTATTATGTTTCGGGCATTTTGCTTAAAATTCCATGTTTTATAAGCAATGATCACTTTTTGACAAACAAGTAGAAAAACAGAAGCTCTACGTTCTGCGTGAGACGTCACGTAAAATCTTCACTCAAAATAGAAACCATATTCGCAAGTTGGCCGAGTTTGATCTCCTAACTTTGCGTAATTTTATATTTTCGATGCCATTTTTGCCTAAACGCTTAAGTTTTCAAGGAATACAGTTCCTGTTCAAGTATTTGTGAACCGGTGAATAAATTTCTGGAAATTATCTGCCGCTGTCGCGCAGGCTATTGTGCAGTAGTCCGCTGAAGTTCGTGTGGACTTCTAGAGCTTTGGAGAATACGAGTTCAGTCATACAGGTTCCCGTTGTTTTGGCAAGAGCAAAGGATAATGAAAGAATTAGTGTTCTAAGAGCTTTCTTCTTTTAGTTGCTGCAACACAACGAATGATCTCATCAGTGTATGAAAATATGTACGAGTACGTATTCTGTATCCTTTTATGAAAAATACTTAGTAATAGTGATAATTTTATGAATTTTCTTAATTCATTCGGTAATATTCCCAATTTCAATTACTGGTCTTTAAATATTTTTACTACAAAGAAGGAAATTTGAAGAGCATTGTGTGTTATTTGAAATTTTTACACTTCTCTACATTTGGTGGAGCAGTGTTCGGGGTCAAGCCTATTATTGATGTACGTTCCCCTACATTGATGTACTCCTATCTTGATGTACTCTTATATTGATGTACTCCTATCTTGATGTACTCTTATCTTGATGTACTCCTATCTTGATGTACTCCTGTCTTGATGTACTCCTGTCTTAACGTACTCCTGTTTTGATGTACTCCTATCTTGATATACTCTTATCTTGATGTACTCCTACCTTGATGTATTCCTGTTTTGATGTACGCCTAACTTGATGTACTCTTGTCTCGATGCACTCCTATTTTGATGTACTCCTATCTTGATGTACTCCTGTCTCGATGTACTCCTGACATGATGTACTCCTCTGTATTAATGTACTCCGGTCTTGATGTACTCCTATCTTGATGCACTATTGTCTTGATGCACTCTTGTCTGCATGTGCATTGAAGGAGTTTATACAGAGTGTTCCAAAAAA
>VOMN01089304.1:0-17428 GCA_014899125.1 Orchestia grillus | reverse complement strand
GCTTCAATCGACCATCCGCGACGAGAGTCAACGCGAGAGTCCAAATAATAAAGAGAAATAATATCGCAGCCGCATTAAAAACTTCCGAAGTTGAATGTGTAGGAAATTGTAGGTATTCGTTTTAAGCTTTTTCATAAATCAATTGCGACTTGTGATTCCAAGCCATGAGTAATATAGCAATTATAAAATTTCATTAGTTCTCATTCGTCAAATGCAATTGATTTGTACGTGTCCTCCTCCATGAAAGTCATTTATTGATTATACTGTTCAGTTACGTACTATGGAAAACTATGAAAAGTCAAATTACAAGCAGACACAATATCTGGCATTTCATTCGTTGGTGCCGGGATTGATTTCATTTGAAACCCAGGACTGAAATTAACAGAACCTACGCTTAATTCCGCAAATATCGATTTGGGTTAAAAATGCACAATTTTCAGCATCAACGTCAGTGTGTCCTTCAATATCTATCCTATATATTTCTCTTAACTATGTGCACCCAAAACATGTCGCAGTATATTTTCGCTTTAAAAAATGAAACATCCCTCTAGATATTTTTATAACTGTGTCATTTAATTTCCGAAAATTACTGAAATTTACTTTCATTTGCCGGTCTTAGAAAATCAACCGCAGGAAATCAATTAAAACTATTGGGATATTTTATCTGTGTAAGAATTTTATTTCACGATCGACAACAGATTTTTTAACAGTTTCATCAATGAGATTGTTCTTCTCATAGATACAAGTTAGTGAGCGGTCTCGTTGATTTTAAATTTTAACAGCTAATTGGGCAAGCACTTATAAAATATCTGTACATAGATAATAAAACCGCTATCAGTTGTTGTTCATAATGAACTTTCTTTTGATGTTACCGTATTAAACTTGTCAAAAATTCATTTTGTCAAAGATATTTTGCACATATTTTCCAATTTTCGATACTGCTGCCGTTTCTGGGGCACTGGGGTGGGGAAACTAATCCATATTTTTTCTTGGAAATTAATGTTTACTCGAGAAAACTATCCTATCTGTACACATGCATTCAGCTCATATTTGGATGGCTATTTATTGCAATAATTTTTCCCATATTGATCGCCCTAAAACACAGAGCTATCGTACAACAGTTCTACAAATAATTGCCCTGCAGGTGAAACTAACGATACCCTCAGATAACTTTCTGCTTAAAATTAATTTTCATGTGACGTTCAATTAATTTCTAGATACTTTTGAGCAAGAATAATACGAATAAAAATTACAATGACTCGTCATTTCACCCTTTCCTTACTCAGTTAAAGGAGAATCATATTTTTGATGAGTGTAATTTTTAAGATAAGAAGTGCCTTCTCAGTCCTGCTCTTTTGATTACTCAGGGAAATCAGATCTTACACTTTTTATGACCACGGAATGTTCATTGAGAACAAGTTCGAACTGCTGTCCCTGCTGTTGTTTGTTCATCAGGGTAATGTGAAGTATTAGGTGACAAAATTTTAAGACAGCTTGTACCATATGACATCTAATAACACAAAATATAAAATCTACTTAAGCCCGAGGCATACACGTACTATCATAATAATTTTTTGTATTGTAACAATGTTCTAGAACGTAAGTGAAAACATTGACAAGTATTGAATAAACATTTTATTTGTATACGAGTAGATTAAAGCTTGAATGTCGAAAAATTCTCCAATCAGAGTTTTTTCATGTAGGAAAATAGCTAACCGTAATTTGTGATTTAGGTTTTACAATTTTATGGATTTGCCGTTAAAGTGGAGAAACAATGAAATTTGTGAATGAATACAATTTCTTAGGAAAAGATATGCTTGGTATGTTTGATCAAACTTAACTATTTTTATTTCTACAAAGAAACTCATGCACTGAGGAAGACTAGGGTGGTTAGAGTATTCCATATGAAAATTTGACAAAGTATACATAGACGAAGAAGCTAGACGTCAAGCATCGTAAATACCGAGTGAGATTTGTGTACGTGTGGGTTGAATGAGGAAGGAAAAATAATGGATGAATGTGGCTCATGGAAACTTGAAATGCAACGAACGTCGTTATCACGGACGGACCTCTAAGAATATAGAAAATATACCTGAGAGCTCGAGGTTAAAATTGAACTCGTAATTGAATAAAACGTAACTGAACAAGTAGTTGAAATTGGTTGAGCACAGGGAAGCTTTATAATTTCAATCCATGGCCACGATTGGCCCATGTAAGAACCATCAATCCAAAAACTGTGAGACCTGGATTGATCACGATTGGTCGTCAAGGAAAGCGAATAAGAACAAAGGCGGGGAATATTTAGAAGGTTCTTACTGTTCAGTAATAAGATGGCGAATTAATTTGAATAAGGGACAGATGTATGAGCAGACCTAGTCGGGTGGCGAGCGGGAGGTCAATTGTTTAACCGTGAGCACAGAGGAGAGTGCAAAATTGTTGTTTCTCGGATTTTCAAAGAATGCTAGAATAAAGTTTTTTTAATAAGTGTAATATTCTGTCATATGGCATCAAACTGTGGTCTATAGGTTGGTCTTTCGGCCGGCGTCGAAAAATTATTGTATTTTTTCTTTTTTGTTTGGAAGTATCTGGGAATTTTTATCGCATCTATGTACGTAACAGTCAGGACAGCATCAGGTTATTTACCGGCTGAGAGCCTCAGTAAACTCTTCTATGTGACCATAATTTCATATGTTAATGCCGCTTTTTTATCCGTGAGTAGTTTTTTGAGTGATAATTGAATGCTTCTTGCGGTTAGTCATTTATGAAAATTAGTTTTTTTTCTGTGTTATAGCAATTCGGTTATTTTTCCTCGGTTTTAGGACAGCAATCAATTCAAAATCATTAATTGAGTCATGTCAACTGATACCGTGTAAGACAAAGTGATTATTAAAAAAATAAATCCGTCTAGAACCTATATACGAGTACATTATTTTAAAACAGTGTGCTGAACAGATCTCGTTTCTTCACACACATCAGAATAGAGATAAGGTGAGAATACGGATAGTTTGCTCATAATTCAGTGGGAGTTTGCATCAAGTTGGAAGGATGCAGCGATTTTTGTTTTTAAATTTTCCTTGCCCCTCATTATCTTCGTTACAGAATGTTGAGATTTTTGGAAGAAATTAATGAATTGGTCGAGAAATTTTATCAACATTCTGTAACGTCATAAGATCATAAAATCGAGTTCCCAATATGATTTTATCAAATCCAACCTAGCGTAAAAAGAGTAATAAATGTTTCTCAAGGGTTTTGACTAAATGTTATTTCCATTTGCACTGCACGCATTGCGTCATGCAGCGTTTTATTGATTAATCAATCATTCGTCGTGTGATTAGCTCCGAATTTGGTTTTAATGTAGTAGAATTTAGTTATTTCAACATCGGTATAATTTAGTGTCATGTTAGATAAGGATTTTCTCATCAAACACTTTGAATGGTAAGAGTTATGAACTGAATCAGAGTTATCTGAGATGCTATAAATTCCCTTTGATTTCTGTTTCACCTCCTATCCCACTAAAGAAGTAAAATTTCTTCTCACGCAGCTACCAACAATAAGAGATCATGCTGTTGACCGCAGAGGCTCGTAGCTAAACCTGAGTTGGTGATTTCTCCTACGATTTGAAGACCTCGCCTCAGTGCCTGCGTGCAGCCTTGTTGCTGGAAAATCCAATCTTTGGAATATGTTTCTGTCTTGTTCCTAGTTAATTTTTCTCGAACGCTTTTCTTTTCATGAAGGTAAATATCCCATGAAATTTGAAGCTATTGTGTTAATTTGAAATGAATATAAAATGCAATTCATAGAATTGCGAATATTTGCTTAGTTGGAAAATTTTTACACGTATCTACTCGATTAAATAGTTTTGTCAATTTTAAAACAATTTTCCCGGGCAATGCCTTTTCAATAGAAAAAGTTACATTTAACTGCCGAGTTTATCACATGAAACTGAAGGTATCAAATCTCGCTGTCTGTAACTGGCCTTGAAAAACATCCAAGTATTATAAATTGTATAAATTATTTTTGAAAATGGGAAAGTCCGTACTCAACCGTTTCTATGAAAATCGGAAATAAATTTCTTTGATGGTGTAACATTTCATTGTTCCGAAATAGCTTGAGTCTTATAAATGCTCGTCAGAATTCTAACTCAATATTCGATTCGATGAAATAACATCTTAGAAATTATGGGCCATCGTAGTTCAGTAAGTAAGAAAAGAAGAAATTATCATTATAGTTACAATTCAATTCATACAATGTAACTGGTGTTAGCGACCACTGACTTAGCGATGTTCAAAACTCACGGGCTTTTGTTGAGATTGTTTTTCATGGCTTATCTCAAAACCCTGGCGTGCTTTTGAAGTGCCGAAGAGGATCTATACTTGAAGGCAAAATACACATTGATTCGTAGTTCTCGCCCTGGTTGGATCGATACGTCTATTAGAAGCTATTTCATATCATCCCTTCCTTGAAAAATACCTCTATTCTCATCACTATCACAATTTACAATACCGCGTAACAGATGGGTAAGCTCGTGATTTTGTGGTGGCTTTCTGTCTGATACTGCCATGAAGTACTTCATATTGCTAAGTTAAGCTCGGTTACGTTTCCGTTAGCTGTACAAACAACAGATGCAACATTTTCCAATATCACAGCTCCTTACTTTTGAAGAAAAATGCATTAATTTATGGTAATCAGAAGTTTTGTGCAACAGGAAACCGCGATCGTCTTTCCTCGAGTTTGAAAATAGCAGGATCAAAAAACTAAGTTGGGTGACTTTCAAGCTTCTGTCTTCGATATATCCATGTTTGTAGAATCATTTATTCCAGGCAACAACAGAGCTCAGTTTTATTGGCTCTGGGATAGCGTTTCTCTCACGAATATTCTGAAAATGATGTATATTTAGCAGGGGAATCGATTTTTAAATTGGATATCGTATTGCGGTGGGGCCCGGGAGCTCATGTCGGAACAACAGGGACTGATATTCTTACAGCAACATAATACGGATACACGTATTGATGTCTGGAGCGATAACAATTTTGTAAGCTAGATGCAGATGAATTCGTCTGATTATGCGGTTAGCAGAAGAATAGCGTAAGGTATAAATATTTCACCAAATCTATATCATACATAACTTAAATTTGCGATTTCAAAACCTCTTCTAAGCCACATCTTGAATGATAATGAGTAAAAAGTGATTATAAATTCTCACGTACGAGCTAAAATACTTACTTGAAAACAGAATTGTTCATCACTATTTGAAAAGTTTGTCAACGCTGCGAATGTCAACAATCATTGTGCCAAAAATGCAAAGTTTCTACGCTACACAAGGATCAAGGAGAAATATAAATCCAGATACAAAGTATGATTCCGGGCCTAAAGTATACTGAAACAATGTGAGAAAATTAAAGTATTCAATTCTTTTGTCCTTCACGTATGGACTCGTATTCACTAAGAAAGACCATACCAAGACGCGTCATTGAATAGGTTTTTCATCTTATTATATGTACATTTCTCAAAGCACAAGTACGGCAAAGCAGAAAAAATACGAACTTCAGTTATGTCTTCAAATTGCGCATACACGTGAGTAATATGAAGCACTTTCTATTCACGTGATCGAGTAACACCGTACAGATAGCAACATCTCATAAAACGCAACCCTCAGAGATAGTTTTGACAATATTTTCCATCTATGACCGCTTTGCATCCTTGAGTTCCTCGAAATTGATTAAACATTTTCCCCCAAGACTTCGTTTGTTTGATGTTCAAACGTCTTGACGATTGGGCTTCGAATATAGTCATTTAAATAAATTTGCTAGTAAAAAAACATTTTCAAATTGTCCACTATTTTGATTTGGACACTTAGTTAAATTATAGATTCTTGAAATCTCTAAAACTCTACTTAAAATCGATAACAATTGCGTTCCAGAATTATAGATGAGCTCCAGCTTTAGAGATAAGATTTATTTTGTTAATTTATTTTTTCTGCTGTGTTAAGCCCCATCTTTCAGAACATGTTTGTGTTTTAAGTAATCTGAATGATGTGTCCTACGTTAAAATTCAAGTCAGAAGTGTCTGTAGAAGTGTAATTTTTATTTAAAAGAGTTTACGTGGAGGAATTGCGTTATATTAGTCATGACCTAAGTTGCATGTTTGCTCGATTTTATTGCAGTTCTCCAGGTCGGTTCCAAGACTCTATTCAGAATTTTTTTACTAATTCTTATCTACTGAATCAAACTCGCGTTCAAAGAATCCATGTTGGATAACCCAATTCAATCTCTACGTATGCAATAAGGCAGTTCTAGTTTTTCAACCTCTTCAACCTCTATGAAGGTCAATATTAACGTGTAAGCTAAAATTTCATCTTTATTTAAACGTGAATTACGCCGTGAAAGAAATTTGGGTGTCGCGATCTTCAGAACTTAACAAATCCTGCGAAATGTTCTTCCAATTGAGCGAGTTTTTTGGATTCGCACAACTCGTTGCTTCGTGGGTCAATTTTTACAGAAGGAAGAAAGCTGTGAAGGATATCTCCTAAGTTTCCGGAAGGAAGAAAGCGGTGAAGAATATCCCCTGAGTTTCTTCACTGCGCTTAACATTATAATCCAAAATTTGTGGTTAGAGTAAGGGCGAGTTAGACTCCACATAAAGTTATCTTATCTTCTCTATTAAACGACAAGGAGACTAGAAAGTAGCTCCCTATTTTAAATCTCTGATGCTTTTTTCATTCGATGTTGCATTTTTAATATTTTTCTACAGGTTCCCTGATGAAAAAGAATTAAATGTGTGCTCTTTTTTTCAGGTGAACTACTTTGTTTGAAATATTGAATCCATACAAACATGACCCAATATAATTAGTCGTCCTACTGTTCTTTGGGAAATCAGGCGCTGCAGCTCCTAGGTAGCTTGAGAAATTGATGACGAAAGGAGATCACATTTATCATATTTTATATAAAACTCCACATGCAATATATTCATTTCCAATATACTTTTCTTTCAGATATGTAGTTCAGAAATGATCTCCAAATGCCAAAAAAGTAGAGAGCTACATCCCAATTGCTCTACATCAGAACGTATCTTTTCTTCAAGCAGGCTTCCCACAACACACGAGCAGGCATCCCACAATACACGAGCAGGCATCCCACANCACGAGCAGGCATCACGCAATACACGAGCAGGCATCCCACAATACACGAGCAGGCATCACGCTATACACGAGCAGGCATCACGCAATGCACCAGTTCAAATTTAAGCTTCACATTTTTTGGCCGCGCTTGCTTAAATCTGGTGTCACAAAAGTACCTACTTTTGGCACACAGGGTGGATTTGGTGGGACGAACACACAACTCTGAAGCACTTAAGTGAGCTAGAAAGTTCTTTCTCCCCATACCTGCTGCCGCACCAGGCTTACAATTTAAATTTACGGGCTTTCCACAAGCATATTGCACTGCCAAGCTACGAGGCTTTCGGGCTGCTGCTATTCCATCTAAATTTCCTTCTCCTACAAATGTGCAAGTTTATTAGGGACATAAACACGCTACGCGGAGCTCATAATACTCAGAGACAAATTAAGGAACCAAAGTATTCGAAGCAGCTCGTGTGCACGTAGAGAATGCTGCATTCATGGAACTCAGTTTATTGCCGACATAATAGCGGGAGATGATGTGGGCTTCTTATAGATAATCTGCGTCCTGACGCTTGCAAGGAAAACTGCATTTCTTTCTAAACAGCTGGAAAAATTGCGTAGTTATGAACTATAATTTTGAATGCGGTTACTTGACTTGGCTTATGAAATGTCTACATTATTCTTCTCCCACCGGCTGATGCTTCGCTTTCGTTCAAATTAACCTTTCGCTGTATAATTCTCTTTGGCGCGAAAACTTCGAAGGCATACATGATTTCTAACAGCGTTTAATAGCTATTAACTATGGAATATAAAGATAACTAATTTGTTTACTGTATTATCCAGTTTTGCGTTAAAAAATCGATTACCTTGCGTATAATTACTTTGTTTTTTCCAATAATTTTGTTCATCTACTGATATCCATTGACTCAAATTTCACGCTGTCGTATTTTGAATCCAAAAGTTAGGAGCTGCAGCCTGCAGTTGGCAGGCTGCGCATGCGCACCACAACTGAGGGGCGCAGGAGGCTGCGGCCAACGTTGGCCAAAAGTTGACCAGTGCTTCAACGCCGCGAGCCAAGTCCGCAATGGTGGTACTTTTCTAAATGCCGTGTGCGCTGAGTAAATCGACGCAAAACTCTCACTTACTTTTGGAAATTAAAGCGTAATGGGACGAAGGGGAATTGATTCCACGCGCTGTTATGGCTTCTTATTTATTCGATTAGGCGCTTTGTTATTTTGGAGATAAAAATATTAATGAAACTGGAGTCGATCTGGTTGACAGACGAGGATATTTCACTTAAGCGGTGAAATGAAACAAACAAAAAATCAAAGTTTTCTTTTTCTAATTAAATCTTGTTGGTACGCTAGATAAATCTAACTGGGATTCACGAGCGATTATATATATATATGTATGTCTGGGGTATGGATGCACTTTGAGGACTCAAAAATTTTTTGGTCGAACAGCTGACTGCTCCCTCGATAGCGAATTCAAAAAATAGTTGTCTTGGTAATAAATAACTTGTAAATATTCTGTTCCCTTTTGCTCGTGTTTTACGTCATGCTGTAATGAGGGATCGTGTTTTTGCGCAAAAAATACTGGACTTTCCTAAGGCATGCATTTGCACGGTAGCTTGACAAAATGCGCCCCTCTGTAGAACCAAACGTAGTAGAGCTCATCTATGATCTTTGTCTTAGAATTTATTTTCATGGTACCCTTCGCTGTCAATTCTATCATTTACCCAAGTTTTTTATTTGTATGTGAATAAAAAGGAGGTGTGTCGTTCAAGAGATTCTCTAAACAATTTAGTCTCCGCTTCTATATCATTGCGCTGAAAAAAATTAGCTAGAAAAATTATGCCCACAGAATGAATTTTTCGTTGTCCCGTAATGGATACACTCAGAATGCATGAGTTTCGGCGCCCAGAGTAAATTTACGCTCTTCGACCGTTTATTTACGCTCCTACTCTATTATAATTAACACCTAGATGCATTAATTGTGTGTGCGAGGCAGCACGCTGAATTATTCTTACGAAAATGAAGGACCGCGACTAAAACTAATCAGTGGCATGGCTTTAAAAACCGCGGGTAATAAACTACTTGATGATTGTGCTCGTGTAAGGTTAATCGTGCGCTAGTCAAATTTATTTTTCACTTATTTCTTTAGTCACATAGTCCGCAGCGTCGAGACAGACTCAAATTGACTGAGTATGTAAAACTTAAATTTGTGATGGGTAATTAGCACAATATAGTTGGACACGTTCTTCCGAACAAAGGAGTTGTTTCTTGTAGATTTACGATTAGAGTTTTCTGAATTTATCATCAATCGTGTCTATTCATTCAAATTCAACTTGGAATGGAAAAATGTTCAAATTATTTGACAATTGAAAGACTGTTTCACATGAAGGAATTACTTTCCAAATCACGCGGCGACAACTCCCGCCAGGCGGTGATATTTGCTAATGGACGGGCAAAATAATAGATGCCACCCGAAAAAATTACACCGGATAGGAATCAAGTAAAATTCTGAATATGAATATTCGAAGAAAATATGCACACGAGTGCATAATTTTACTGCATTGGGGGCACATAATTTCTTCTTTCAGGCGCACACTTAGTAGCAGCTCGTCCCGCCACCGGATGTAGCATATTTTAATTATTAAATGGCAGATGCTTTGGCAATGTGTTTTGACATAAGTTAATGACGAACAAATTAGGTTTTAAAGCAAAAACAACGCATTTATTTGCGGTATACTGCTGCCTCATTAAAAAAAAAAGTATTTATGCACCTTGCTATAGTGCATAATTTTATACAATTATTTTTCTCAGTGTGGTATTATGTTTTCCTCAGAAGAACAGAAGGACACACTTTGTTAAGAAGTTTTCATAAAACTGAAGGCATATAAAACAGTTACATAATACAACTGTTGCATCCATGCGTTAAAATTCGTAACACTATATTTCTAATCCTAAACCGTAATAGTTTAGGATTAGAAATTAGGATTAGATGCCGTGATTGACATCTGGAGCTCGATTATAGGGTCTCTAAACGAAGAAAATTATTCACTGAACATCTCCAGAAATAAGCTCTCATTTTTATTCCTTCAAGTGCTCATTTAAACTTCAGAACAGCGTTTCATAGCAAGAAAATTGCAGGAGCCTCGAGTATATCAGAGAGGCATTTCGTGCTTGAAGTACCTCATAATTAATATTGACGTAAGTCTTCATAAAACTAATGAACTTTTTTGTCTATGTAGCGTTAAGTAAAAGCGCCATTCTGTAGCCAATCTCATGATCAAACGATCACACAGATCCCGTAAAGAATTTTTCATGGATGCAAGGTAGATGAACATTCATTTGCGGCAGTTGATTAGCAGCAATACAGTCGTTTCTTTCATCAGCCGCCACCGAGGGTTATTGCTTTGCCTGCTCACATATTACAGAAATCATTTTCCAGAATAATAGATACGATCTTCTCTGTAAATGATACGCATATGAAGCGTTCATATAGATTTATTTGTTTTAAAAATTATTTGATGAGGGACGTATTCACCCCTGCGTTTAGAGCTAAATTCCAATTTCATGTTTATTGCTGCGTTAATATTTGGGAGCATTGTTACCTGAAACTCATCATGTTACCTGTCAGGAAATAGAAATCAAAATATCATTCGGGGGGAGAAATCTGTGTTAGTACAGGACTATCATACTAGTTTATGATGCTTCACACATCAAATATGAGAACCAATGGTTCCATTGATAGACTTAAGGTATTTATGTACATTATGTGCCTACGTGAATCAATGCTATACGTATGAGACGCTCACCAAATGCAAGGATATAACTCTTGATTCCACGAAATCCAAACCAATGATATACGCAAATGTTATTTTCAAAAACTGTGCATTAATGATGTGAAAAAATTGATCTTTACCTGCCAATCAGTTACAGAATTTGATACCCGAAATAAGTTGCATACTCGTGTCATGCACAGCCCTTTTTTTGAAGACTGATTTCTCTGGTTCTTTTCTGATAAACATGCGATGTTGATTGGAGCATTGATTAATGTCTTGGTGCTGCTCCATTGTGGTTAGTCCTTTTTACTCTCCTCTTCTATTTTTAGCTCGCTGGAAAGATTCTTTGGGTCGATTTGAAGCTCTTTTGTGACAACGTGTCAGGAAACTGAGGCGTATTATTCCATAACTTGTACAGTCTCTTTTCTTTGTACCCTCTTCCGGATGAAAGCGATGCAACGTACGGATATTGTTCACAGTGTAAAATCAAATACCTTCAACGAAAGAGAAAACTATTATTCAAGGTCACTGGACCAGTAGTGACTGAAATATGGCCTGTGGATCTACACAGAATTTATATTAAATGACGTTCACAGTCCGTGACATCATTTCCTCAGTCCACCAGGCAATTATGCAAGCCAGTAATGAACTCTTTTCCATTTGAAACTTTTAAAGCAATACAAACAAAAGCGATGTTTTCACGTAAGATTTTACCCTCTAGAGCAGAACCCTTTCATCAGTTACATAAGTTCTACGAGCTGCGTGACTGCGGTCTTGGGAAATGCCTTGTATCATCTTTGAAATGGAATTTAAAGCATGTGTAGAGCTCCCAGCCTCAACTTCTCTCTGGGAACTATCTGGTACTAATGACAACCATGCTGCCAATGTAGTTCGGGTCGTTCCAGTGGCATAAATTTGTATCACTATTCTTCAGCTGCGCTTAATCTATTCATTCCACACCCATGAGGTATAATCAAGAAATACCTTCGTTCTTAACTTCTTCGTCACATTGGTGATGCCGAAGAAATCATGAGAACTGAGAATCTATGTACCACTAAATGTCTGACAAGCTTGTTTTAGTTCATTTCTTTCCATGAAGTGAAATAGTGATTAAATGACCTAGTGACCAACAGCATCATGCATACGAACTGTTATTGGAGTCCAGTTCCACTGTATACTTTTTATTCTGTATAAAACACTCACAGAAAACGAATATTTCTTATAAGAAAAACACAGAAAGGCAAGTTTATTTCCCCTCAGATCACGGCTCATCGAAGCCGAGGAATCAATTGGCCAATCTTAGATGATGAGCCTGAGAACAATCGCTAAAGCCATTGTTCAGGCTAGTATTTATTCTCCAATCAAACCTAATAATAACTCAGAATAACAAACACATAGATCACGCTAAATTTGTTTAGTACATTGAACTTATGTTGAAAAAAATGTATAACATTGAACCAACGGTTCACAGCCGGATGCACAGTCTAGGTTTTATTAAGTTCTCCAGATGCTTGGCAATATACCCTCGTGCTAAAAGGCTTAATCAAAATTCAAAATAAAACGCAAGAAAAACTAACAAGCTCCTTACCATTGAATGAGCAATATAAAAATGTGGAGATTAATACGAGGGTTTGCCATGTCGCTTTAGAAAGACAATAGCAAAAACTAAACCGATGTCAAAGTTAGACTACTATTGAGAAGTTTCACCTTCATGAACTGCAAGTCGTGCCATTGAGTGTCCTCAAAAGGCTAATAAAGTCACGACTATTGCCTCAGAGCGCTCGCATGAAGTCGCACTGAAAATCTGGGTAGTATACATACTTCCATCATCTATGAAACTCTTGCTGCAAGATGAATTGTTCGTCTAATTATATTTGGTTTCCTGTTATCCCTTGAATAGCTCAATATCACCATGTATATCTCAGTTGGCAAGCAAGAATATAATCGCTAACAATTAACATAAAAAAGTTTTAGTGGCATAGTTTCCGCAGGAATTATATGAAACTGTTTTTATGATTCATAGTATAAAAACTTTCGAAGTATTATTTTCACGGAGCATTTCTACTCGCGATTTGCAGAGGATTACTCTAGAATATTGTGAATATTTTCAGTGAATTAATTTTTCAGAATCGAGCAGTTTTGGTCCTACCTACCCGTCTCCTACAAGTCGACTTCTGCATCCCCAAACAGTGATTGTTTTAATTGAGATAACAGGCTTAACAAATAATACTATCGAAACAGTTCTCTACTTCATTTTTGAAATGACCTAACAACAAGGCTGTGTCTCTCGTATTGTAGTCACATCTAATTAAGTCGTCTGCTTAGGTCGCCTTTGTCTGCTGGCACACTCAACAAGCGCTCACCAATCTTACAGACTTCAAAGAATTCAGCCGACGAAGCACAATACAGCTTCGCTGATCACAGTTATAGATCAAATTTGGCTGCTTAATGACGCAATTTTTGAAAATTGCTTGTCTCCAACCACAGATGGCATCATAATCACGAATACTCGTTTCGAGTAATCGCGTGGGATGAAATTATGAAATTTCACGGGGACACGTGGGGAAATCCAAGTTTTTTTCCTTGGCATATTTCCTACACTCGAAAATACAATTAGCTCAAACTTTACAGTAAAAAGCATTCATCCGGGCTTGAAAAAACTTTTTTTAGCTCTATCGAGTTCGAAAAAGCATCGGTTCAAAAG
Organism: Orchestia grillus; assembly: GCA_014899125.1. Classification (NCBI taxonomy): domain Eukaryota; kingdom Metazoa; phylum Arthropoda; class Malacostraca; order Amphipoda; family Talitridae; genus Orchestia; species Orchestia grillus. Next base: position 3,820 of record VOMN01089304.1, on the reverse strand, counting down.
TACTGAAATTTTCGTCTAGACCGTCAGTTGCGCTAGACGCTCGCAGCGAGTTCTGTCTTTTGTACGTAACGCTGTTAAAAATTCGTTTGTTTCACACACCGGGAGTGGAACCCCGCACGAGTTCTTTGAAAAGAAATTCTTCATGCATTAAGTTTCAAAAGTGTGAAGTGTTCATTCTTCCGTTTTCCTCAAATTCTGAACACTTGTTTTGTATACAAGTAAAAGAATAATTCGTTTCGGAATTAATCCGACCATTCAGGCTTTATTTGGAGGTTTCTTTGGAAGGAAATTTGTTCTTGGACTTTCATAATTCAGCAAATATTAATAAAAGAAATCTACCGTCATATAAAATAGAAAGTCCTTTGCTGTGCGAGACTTGGATAACCGTTCATCATAATACAAAATTGTTTGAATGCTGGAAATAATAATTCGAATACATAAACGGGCAAGTTATCGAGCCCTTGGAACACCGCTTGAATGGCATCGAAGGGTAAAGACTAATATTGAAATTAAACACTTTTTATCACATATTTAATTAAATTTTCGTTATAAGAAGCCCGTTGAAACAATATCTTCATTCAAGTGAAATTTTAGGCAAGGTATCTATTCTTGATTTTTGTACTGCTGTTTGATGACCATGATAGAATATGAGAACACAACTTACGGTCAATTAATTGAAAAATTTAAGCAAATTGTGAAATCCAGCTTTCCCAGATCTTGAAGCTTTTACAGCTGTCTCAGCTAAAGGAAACTTCAGTATTAGCAGCCGAACGAAAAGAAATTTCAAGAGAGGTCTGGTGGTGTGAGCAATCTAAAAGAACGAAGGTTAATTCTGTTTTAAGCGAAGACTCGAGTAAAAAAATTGATGAATCTCTTCCGCAGAAACACAAGCTTTCCGTGTTGTACACGACCAGGAAATCGATCTCGGTCGCAGCAGTTCAGAACGTCCAAAGTGGCCAATTCTGGATCTGAGATCTTGAAGAACACATGGAACCCCAGAAAAGTATCTTTACGCAGCAAAATTCAAATCTAATGGTTTAAGGTGTGGTAATGTTCAGTGGACGAAGAACTCGTTAATCCTAGAGAAGAAGGAATTGAAATTCTAGAGTAAAATCACGCATCCTCAGTGCTTGACGATGTATTTAGATAATTCTGAATTGGAAAGCTCGTACAGCGTTCTCGCCAGATGTGTGCCTTCCTCAATATGAAAAGTGATCGCCTAAATTTATTCACCTTAGCGCATAAATCCTTTTTTAAATGATGATGCAGTTTCTCCCTAATAAATGTGTCATTTTCTGGCAGAAATATAACTCTCAATTTGCAATTTTGAAAGCATATAAAAACATGAAACATTTTATTTAACGAATGTATTATGTGAAGCCACATTGAGAGACAAGTTACTTCTAGTAGGCCCTTGGAAGTACACCACTTTATGCACCCAATCAGATAAAATTTGACATTTGTGTGTATTTAATGCAACATTGAATACTCGTATTCAAAACCTCACTTCTTTCGTAGATGCAGAGGAATGACAAAGCCATGTCTAGATATAAGTTTCTATGGAAGCCTTACTTTCTTGGAATGATTAACTATGGTACCAATGTATTCTTTGTTTCATTCCAAATTCCTGCTAGATGAAATGTTGCTCTGTGAATCTTCCTCATAATATTTATTGAGCAACATTCTGGAAAGTAGTTGCTTAGAATTTTACAAGTAGCGTGCGGATATCAATTTTTGGACATGTGAGCACAGCTAATAAACAAGTGCACTATAATGCAGGGGAAACAATGATAGTGGGAGTTCCATTGTTCAGTAGATCTTTTAATTTGTTTAGTTAGACCTAAATTTAATATACTGTGTACAGTCGAAAATTGTCTCTTTGGAAAAATGAGGCACACGAACACGCACTATATCAGTCTGTGCGCTGTTGAAGGTCAGATATTTTGGAGGAAAACAATATGATGTGTGAACAATACGTTCGTCATCGTACGCAGGTCATCTACTTCCGCCCTGCAATCCTTTATGGCATGTAGTGGAATGAGTCTGGGTGTGCATAGTAATGTATATGGATACACGGGGTCCATCATCTGGGTGGGCATTACGATGCGCTTAAGTGTACATGATTGTACTTCTGGGGGGTAGAGTTATGCATTTGAGCGCGAAGTGTAATGCAGGTACGTGTGTAAATCTGTCGTCTTAGCATGGATACTTCGCCAGGGTGCATATTAATTCATGCATCCCGGTTGTACCTATTTTGAGACGTCGCTAAGTGGATCTAAGTGCATCAGTTTACTCATTTTTTTCCATGCTATTTCACCACACGGAGGCTTTCAAAGGGGTAGCAATGAGATTTCAGCCATACTATAAGAAATTCACGGTTGATCCAACTCAACAAGCGAGGAATACGCAGTTTTTCTTCAAACAAACCTAGCTTCAAAGTTTGCCTCGTTTCTTTTGTTCGAATATCCGTTTAAAGCAAAACGTGTCAGGTGCAACCATCAATCCTATGGTGGTTCTGTCGTCATACATTACCCTGAAACGATGTTTGGGATATTACCAGTTTTTCATAATTTATGTTAATTTTTAAACTCAATACAATTTAAATTGCAAGTTTCTCAGAGAAGTTGTACAATTTTTTATCTTCACCTCCATTCCCCACGGCCAATCGCTTAGAACTCCAGTTTCTGTACACAATCTCCCGCACCCAATCACAAAGCACACTCGTAACATATCCATGATCCATGCGACAGTTGATCAGTGACAATGGAGGTCCTTCGCAACGACATAGGCTCTTGAATGATCACCGATGTCCTATCCGTTTTAATTGCTCAGCATTGACATTAGTTCATGCTGTCTATGCACGAAGCGGAAACTAACACGTCGCCCCTGAGTTTCGTACATACCATTGTAAATTTTTACGCTGTTTCTGAAGCAGGCTGCTTCCCCGGAGTCCAACTGCAGTCATGTCATTAATTACAGTAACTGTTAATAACACCGACCGCTGAGCAGGCCAATAATTATTGTTACTGAAGCTTGCGATGCCGCGGACTTAGCTTCGATTAATCTCGAAGGCGAGCAATTTATCTGACAAGCGCTCTTGAAGTGTACAGGAATGTAGAACGCGCACGGCCTCTTGTTAAATTTGTGCTTGTCTCCTGCTAACTTGGTAAGCTTGACGTCCACGCATGATCATTTGAGTCTCGAAAGATGTGATCTTTGAGTTAATTTGAAATTGAAACTTCAGAGTCTAAGGGGAAAGCGATTTTCCTACAAAATTGTGCAATTCATGCCAATTCAGCAAAAACCGGTATGTTACCACAGTGTATTGTTGTGGAAAAGGTTTCAAGAGTTCGAACCAGCATTTACCTGTAGTTCAAATAACTATATTCGTGACTTTATTATTTACTGAAATATTATGTCCTAAATCTGATCAAAGCTTGGGGCGATCGCAGAGCTGAGTAAGTTTAGTTGTTTAAAATTTGCTTAAACAAACAATCAAATTTTAGTTCGAATGTAGAACATGTATCAGCGTAGAACTTTGCTGTAGAGCATTTTCGCTATAGATGTCTTCACTATAGGGTTTTTCACATTACTATTACTCTAAAGAGCAGAACTGTGTCATTAGTTTCGGGTGCTATAAACTTAATTCTATCATGTTGGTTTAAAGGAAGAGGATTGTTTCTCGAAGTTCTACAAATGTCTCTCGCCTAGTACTTTCAATGTATATTCGTATACACGTGTTCAAATTGTTTATTTTATTAGATTCTGTCACGAACTTGTTTAAAAATTCCGAAAATATGATAGTTAAATGAAATTCTAG